>VXBB01023476.1:369149-483713 GCA_013399915.1 Illadopsis cleaveri
CCGGGAGCCCGCGGGCAGGACTGCAGCGCACGTGGGCTCTGCCGTGGCGGGTGACACGGTGCAGGGGAGTCATAGCTGAGCCCCTCACAGCCGCGGCTGCCGGCTCAGGGGGCCGGTCTGACCGGTTTCCCAGCAGGAGTCTTGGTTCTGATGGGTGACAGCTGTGGCATAATGGGCAGCTGCACGTGTGACTGACAGGCTGTACATGTACATGGTCTGCGTATATGCCTTTGAAGCACTAACACTATTCATAACATTACTGGTACAGCAGTATTTAACCAGCAGCTGGAACATAGTGTACAGGGAAGCAAGACTCTCCTTTTCCCTGTGTGCTTGTCAGGTAGGTGCCTGTGAAATCCCATCCTCAGGTTGAGACTCCGTGGACTGGTGAAGGTGGTGTCCAGAGGGGAGTCTCCCCTGAGCAGACTAATTTTTTATCACAAGCCACCGTTGGCCCTGTGGGTATGTGACCTTTGACTGGTCCCTGTGCCCTAGCAAGTTCCTCTTTGACTAATCATCAGCAGTAATTCTCCCCTTAGGCTCACTTCCTGTCCTGAACTGTTTATAAATCTGCCCTGTGTCACTGGGGATGAGATGTATAGGAGCAGAGGAAGTGATGCCTACCCAGGAATCTGGGTACCTGGCTTCCTCAGTTCTCTCGGATGCCCCTGAAATGAGAGACATGATAAGGTCTTTGTCATGAGGAAGGGTTTTCTGTCACTCCTTTCCTGTACTTGAGACCTGATTGTGGCATCCTGTGCTGTAGGTGTGGTTCTGGATGAGTCTGCTCCATCTGAGGTGTGCATGGTATAAAAATAGAGGATGAATGGCAGCAGGAGGTGATTCCCTGGTCTGTGACAGTGACAGGCAGTAGCTAGAGTATGTGTCTCAGTCTTGCTGTGTCTCGGGAGCTGCTCTGAATGGTGTGACCTCACCCCAAGTACTGCCTTCCAGGTTTCAGAGCCCACTGTCTCTGGCCTCCTGCCACGCTCTCTACATTGGACATCTCACCAGTCTGCTGACTTCAGTTGCTCTCTTCCACTGCTGTTGGTGGCATGTGAGTGCCACATCTGCCAAGAAGCCAACTTGCTGTTTGAAAGCTTTCCAGGGACACAAACTTCATTCGTGTGTGTAATGACCCTTCAGCATGAGTGGATGCCAGGGGCCTCCAGAATTAAACTTGTTCCAGGCGTCATGCAAGGACCCGTGCTGGTGCGCATGTCCTCGTGGGGAGAACAATAATAGCTCCACATACGGTAGGCTCCTTTGAGTGCCAACTCCCTCGATCTCCTCCAATGCAGGCTCAGGGATGGACTCCACCTTGTCCCTCTGAAGAGACTCTGCATGCTCTCAGCAGCCAGGAGGGGATTCTGCTGCCAGATTCTCCACAAGCTGCCCCACGACAGGACTTGCTGAGTGGCAGCCTGGGAGGGGATCCATTCCTGCAGTCGTGTTGCTGCTGTGCCCACCACCTGCCCATGGACAAACCAGTGTGTGTGCACCGTCTGCTCTGAGCTCTTTGGCCTGCACCGTCTGAACTCACCTGAGCTCCTGGCAGACTGTTGGCTTGTTTTCCCAAGTGCTTTCCCTGGTTCTGTCTCATTCCCTCTCTCAGAGCCCCGAAAGGATGTGAACTTTGGAATGGGGTCTCTGAGCACGCTGCAGACTCTGTGTATGTGTGAGACTGTTGCTGAGTAACAGGAGGACTGGTTCATTGCCGCGAGCCGCCCTTCTGTCTGGCTGCAGGGCACCAGCCTTGCTTGGGCCCTTCACCATGTTCCTCCTGCTCCCCTTTGACAGCCTAGTGGTTAATCTTTTGGGGATTTCCATTACTGTCCTCTTCACTCTGCTTCTGGTTTTCATCATCGTGCCAGCAATTTTTGGAGTCTCTTTTGGCATCCGCAAGGTTTACATGAAAACTTTATTAAAGATTTTTCAGGTAAGTCATGTTTTCAGAATGTTCTCTTTGTGTTTGCAGAGGTTTGTCCAAGCGTGATAGGAAGAGAGGCTTTCGCCTCAGGAGGGCATTGTGGGGGACTGGAGTGGAAGGTTGGGCTGTGGATGTTGTGCTGCTACCAGCTGACCTCTTTGGCTCATCTCAACCAAATGCAGTTTACGAGACTTCTGTTTGTGGGCTGTTTTTTCCCTGTAATTAATCTAGTAGTCTTCAAGTAAAGCAATAGTCTAGCAAGCCTCGGCAGGAGTACAGCAGGATCTGAGGGGTAGCGTGGAGGGGTTCATGTCCCAGGCAAGGCGGAGTGCTGCTACAGCTTGATGTCAGGTGTGATGGAGAGGGACCAGGCTGCAGCCAGCAGATTGCTCTTCCAGGACACATTTGAACGAAGCAAAAGCAGAGGTAAGGCCGGACTTTGTGCTGCAAGCCCTGAGTGGTCTCTGGCCAGAACCCGGAGCTCTCAGCATGCTTCTGTCCTGGATTGTCACCTGCTGAGCCGTGTCTGGACCTGCTGCCTTGGAGGACAACCAGCAGCCCTTGCCGACCCTCTTGGCACAGAGAGGCCAAGTGGAATTTTCCAGCTTGTCATGCTGTTCCCTTGCCTGCCTTTGGTGGGCTAATTTTATGGGCTGTCTCTGAGCCAACACCACTTGAAGCAAGTTCCTGACCAGACCAGAATTTTTTATCTACTAAGAGCAGTAGGTGAAGCCTATACCACCCTACCCTGGCAGCCCAGGTGAAAGGCAAAGTGTTTGCTAGGGAGTTTTTAGGCTCTTAAATATGGAGTTCATGCTGCTAGAGGATGTATGGTATAGCCGCTGCTGTTAGAACGGGACTGATTGTCCTCAGAGTTTCTCTGTACTGGCTGGCTTGGGAAGACAGCCCTGGAGCTCACAGTGTTCAGCTCTTTAAACTCTGGAGTCCTCCCAAAAGCCTGGGATATAAATTGGAAGACCCTGGGCTTTGTGAGGGGTTTCATTAACACAGATATCCAAAGACCTGACTACAAATTTACCAACTAAAGTGGGCAGAAAAAAAGGTTTTAAATGGAACCTTTCACAATGTTTTCAGTTTTTTTCCCCTTCCTTCAATTCAGGAACATTTACTCTCAACACCTATATTGATGTTTGAAACTATTTTTCTGAAAAGATTGGGAAGTCCATTTCAGCTTTAATTAAAGAATCATAGTGGTGGGATAGAGGAGCACTCATGCACAACTGGTCACTGATTTGGTGGAAAATTCACTCTTTAAGTTTGACCATTCAGAACTGTATTTTGGAGGGCTATTATTTTCTTACAGTATTTTCCCAGCACTCAAGGCTAATGTTGGGAACCCAGAGGGGCAGCACATGGGAGTGTGGCAGAGTCTGGAAGCTTGTGGGACACAACCTGAGCTGCAGGGCCTGGCTGGCAGCAGCACATCTGTGTTGGTGGGGAGGGAGGGCACCTGCCTGGTGCCTCTCAGGTGGGAGGCTGGGTTTGCTGCTTCCGCAGTCAGGATGGAGATGTGCTGGGCTTTCAAGCACTGCCTTCTCCATAGGCTGCTTAGCTCCTGCGAGGTCAGAGCTCCTCTCCTGACTTGTGGGATAGCAGTATCTAGGCAATCTTCTGCAGTCCTGGAGTTCTAGCTGCTGGCAGAGGCAGCTGCAAGGTGAATGGGACACACCATATGCATTCAGCATTCCCTTATTGCTGCCTCCTGATCTGCTGCTGGTATGGGCTGAGGTCAGGATGCCAGAGTTCCCAGCAACTTCCCCTCTTCACAGATAAGCATGTTGTACACAAGTTCTCCTCCTTCAGAAGTTTGTCCTTCCAGACCTATATGAATTACAGGCTATGAAGGTTATTTGGAGGGCAGGCAGGAAAACTGCACAGAAATACAGCCTGCAGTTTGTGCTGGTGCCCTTGAAAATTAGCTGAGAGAACAAGTAGTCCTGGCACAGGATTTGGCAACCAGCTGTCTGAGGGTGCTTGCTGCTGCTGTTTTGGGCAGATTGCTGAGCTGAGCAGCAGCAGCAGCCATTAGCTGAATCAGAGGGGCAAGGATCCCATCCCATTATCAGCCTGATGTTTTCATCAGCAGCAACTTGAAAACACAGTCTCCGCTTTGAATTTAGAAGAAACAAGGGTTGAAAAGTAGCACTGGTCCCCTGATCAGCTTCCTACACTGTGGTGCAGACACTCCAGCAGGATGCACAGCTCAGCCAGAAGCTGTGCAGTGGCAACCACGTGCATGGTGCAGCAGAGCTGAGAGGTCATGGAAACTGCAGAAAATCTTGCTGTGCCATCTCACCACTGAGCATTCTTCTTCCCTCTGGCACTCCCTGTTCCCAGGCCAGTCTCTGCTTCCACCTCAGTTCAGTTGGGTTCATTACACACTCTTTCAGTTCTGTATGGAAGCCTCCTGCTTCAGCCCCATCTTCTCCCCTGAACTATAGTCCTTCCTGAAAGTCAGCTCTAAAATGGGCAGTGGTGTGGAGCTATAGGCCTTGCAAATCTTGGTTGTCCTGTCTGTCTTGCAGTGGGCAACACTGAGAATAGAGCGTGGTGCCAAGGAGAAGAACCATCCATTGTACAAGCCCTATGTCAATGGTGAGATCCTGCCCTGCATGGATACATAGGGTTCAAAATTCTTTTGGGGAGGTGGGGTAAATGTGGTGTCTCTGAGCAGCTGAAATCTGCTGGGAAGTCTTTTCCATGTGGGAGGGAGTTCTAGAGAGCTCTGTTTCATGAGGAAGGGCAGGGAAGCACCCCAGGAGTGCTTAATTTCTAGATAATGGGGTGGACTAGTTTATGCCTGTCTGGACTGAAGAAAGGGGACTCTGAGGAGGGTGGGTGAGGAAGGGCCTTGGCTTTTGTCTCTCTTTGAGTGAGCAAGTCACACTTTGCCCAGAGCTGCCTATGGTGTGCTGCAGGTATCATTGCAAAGGAGCCAACGTCACTGGAGGAGGAGATCAAGGAGATCCGCCGGAGTGGCAGTGGCAAAGCCCTGGACACCCCTGAGTTTGAGCTCTCAGATATCTTCTATTTCTGCCGCAAAGGCATCGAGACCATCATGGATGATGAAGTGACCAAGAGGTTCTCAGCTGAAGAGCTGGAGTCCTGGAACCTGCTCAGCAGAACCAACTACAACTTCCAGTATATCAGCCTGCGCCTCACTGTGCTCTGGGGACTTGGTGTGCTCATCCGCTACTGCTTCCTTCTGCCCCTCAGGTGAGTGCTGGTGCAGGGACCTGCCTGCCAAGAAGGTGCTGATGGCCTGGTCTTGCTAGCATGTAGTTTCCCTCTTTCTCCAGGATAGCCCTGGCGTTTACTGGCATCAGCTTGTTGGTGACTGGTACCACAGTGGTGGGATATTTGCCAAATGGAAGGTGAGTTCATCTTCGAGGGAGGAGCAGATGGGGAGCACTCCATGCAGTTTGAGACTTGATAATCCTGAAATTTCCCTGCAAAGCTTTCTGTTCTACAACCTGCAGACACAGCAGGTGGTCCTGGCAGCTGTGGTCTTTCAGGAAGGGACACTCTGTAATTTTCAACAAAGGCCCTAGATGTGAGCACTAAGCTGGTGGCAGAGCGCTCAGCCCTGGCCTCTAAAAAGAGTAATAACAGAAAAGAGCAAAGGCCAAAATTTTATTCTGATGAGTTAAAAATCAGTGATCATAAGCTGGTGACAAAGCTCAGTACATGCTGTGTTTCTGTAGCAGAGATGTGAAGGCTTGGCTGGATTTCACAGCCTGGGGCAACTGGGCTGAGTGACACTGTTACAGGGAATATTGTAGGACTGGGGAGTGATGGTCTCTGTCCTGGGCTGCAGGTGTAAGGACTTCCTGAGCAAACACGTCCACCTGATGTGTTACCGGATCTGCGTGCGCGCCCTCACAGCCATCATCACCTACCACGACCGGTAAGGCCTGGCTGCTCCAGGCTGCCCCTGCCCAGGAGGTGCTCCGTGCCGGGCATTATGCAGGTCTCATGGTTCCTTCCTCTTTTTTCATCTCTGCCTTTGTTTTGTATCTAGAGAAAACAGGCCTCGGAATGGAGGCATCTGTGTGGCCAATCACACCTCCCCCATTGATGTGATCATCCTGGCCAGTGATGGCTACTATGCGATGGTAAGGGGCCGGGTCCTTCTCCTCTTACCCTTTCCAAGGTAGGGGTAGGAAGATGAACCTCAGTTTGGCTGTGAAACCGGGCACTGCCTTGACTTTAGCATGTGCCCAGGTCTTGTAACTTGTGTCTTCTTGTCCTGTTCAGGTGGGTCAGATCCATGGAGGGCTCATGGGTGTGATACAGAGGGCCATGGTGAAAGCTTGTCCCCATGTGTGGTTTGAACGTTCTGAGGTCAAAGATCGTCACCTCGTCGCCAGAAGGTGTGACAGTCGCTGGCTGCAGGGGTGGGTCTGAAGGTTGGGGGAGGTAGAGGGCTGCTCACCTCCCTTGGATGAGGACACTGCATGGCCTCGTAAGTGCTGGGAGATTGTGCCCCTCTTGTTGGCACCCTGATAGTCCCTGGTGACTGCAGGTTGAGGACTGCTGCTGTGTGGATTGCTACTGAGAGTGTCTGTACCTTCTGCTGATTCTTGACACTCTTCTGTTTAGGCTCACAGAACATGTCCAGGACAAAAGCAAACTGCCCATTCTTATTTTTCCAGAAGGTGAGTGCAACAAGGCCAGAGAAGCACCAGGTGGAAAAGGTACCTTGAGGTAGCGCCATATCTCTGTTCCTTTCCTTCTTACCCAGCCAAGGGCTTGAGACTCTCCACTGAGACAAAAAGGACATTGTGTCTTTAGAGCTGAGTGAGCCCAGAATGCAGGAGTCACATATGATGTCCCAGTGACCCATTCTGTGCACACAGAGAACAGGGCTTGGACTGAGAGTTAGAGGAGAGTTGCTGGGTTCCTGTGGCCCTGCCCTTAAGCCTGTATCTTAGACTTCTGGACTGATTTGCAGAGGAAAGTTAAGATTGTGCTTGCCTCTTACAGGAACATGTATCAACAACACATCCGTGATGATGTTCAAAAAGGGGAGCTTTGAAATTGGAGCCACAGTTTACCCTGTAGCCATCAAGGTATGACAAGGCAATGTTCTTAGGGCACAAGTCCGTCTGTCCCTCTGTATCTCTGTCTTGGCAGACCAGTCCAGCCTGGTCTGAGGGCACAGGAAAGCTGAGATCACTCCATGTAGTGCACTGGGAGAGCTGACCTGTAGTTCAGTGTGGGGTGGAAGTTGGAGCCTCAGAGAGGGTGCAGCCACTGCCTGACTTCCATGAACTCTTCTGCCTTTGTAGTATGACCCACAGTTTGGAGATGCCTTTTGGAACAGCAGCAAATACGGCATGGTGACCTACCTCCTCAGGATGATGACCAGCTGGGCCATCGTCTGCAGTGTCTGGTACTTGCCCCCTATGACCAGGCAGGTAAGGTGAACCCAGCCTCTCTGATCACTTTCCTGTTTGGCCCTTTGCTCCTGCTGAACAGTCTTATTTTGCCACAGCCTGAAGAGGACGCAGTGCAGTTTGCCAATCGAGTGAAGTCAGCCATTGCCAGGCAGGGGGGCCTTGTGGATTTGCTCTGGTGAGTCCAGGCAGTCTTTTCTCTTCCTAGTGCCAGAGTTCCTTCTTCTGGTCCTGGCATCTGCTCATGGGCTGTAGAGCTCCATTTGTTTCTTGCTTAGGGTAGAGCAGGCCTCTGAAGGAATGTTCTTGTGTAGTAGGGACCAAAGTCTTTACTTCTTCTATATACTGGGCATCAGGGCTTCCTTCTGTGATTGTAGCTTGCATTGGGATGCCCTGGGTTTGAGTTGTTTCTACTCAGCAAGGTGTGTTGAGCTTGGGAACTTGCTTTCCCAGGCACTGAGGTCTCAGAGCCCAGGAGGCAGGCAGTCAGTCTCCTGTAGGGGTACTAGAGCAACTCATGCTTCTGGCAGAATTGCTATTTTGAGCACAGTGCAGGGCCATGGGGGCAGCTCCTGGCAGAACCAGGTAAGAAAGTGATGCCCTTTGGGGATGGGTGGTCTGCAGTGTGCCCTGGCAGCATGTGGTACAGGGGCAGCTGTCTGCACTCACTGGAATTCTGACTTACCCTGAACAGTCTCAGACAAAGATGGTGCCTGCCTGCAGCCTCTCTGATATGACTCTCTCCCCAGGGATGGAGGGCTGAAAAGGGAGAAGGTGAAAGACGCGTTCAAAGAGGAGCAACAGAAACTCTACAGCAAAATGATTGTAGGCAGCCACGAGGACCGGAGCCGCTCCTGAGTCTGCTGCCTCCAGCACTGCCGCTGGGGCTGGCCAAAGCCCCCTGCCTCCAGCACCAACCAGGGCTTGTCTGGAGCAACTCTGAATTTTTGGACTTGGGCTACTCCAGCGCTGCTTGGACTTGCCCTTTCATCCTCCGGCTGTTGTTTCCCGGAGGCACTATTGCTGCCTGGAGTCTTTAGGCCTTTGGCAGCTGATGGCAAAGATGCCTTCTTGTTACTGTTACAGTGAAGCCCCTTGCAGGGGCAGTATTAAATGAAACTCTTACGGTGTCATATGCTTCCATCTGGTGTGTCCAGCCCCAGGGAAGGACTGGTGTGATGTGCATGTGTGTCAGTCACAAGTCTCCCACAGCACAATAGCTGGTGAGCTGTGCTGAAATGGGCTGCCTTGACAACCAAGGGGATCCTCATGAGCCTGTGCCCCTCGTGTGTGAGGCATAAACCCCTTAGGAACAGAATGTGGCCTCTCAGGCCATTTCCAGATCCACTTCTGGGAGAAATCTTTTTCTTTTGCCACCTTCCTGTCAGCTTGACCCAGACTGTTGCTTCTACAGTGTGTAACAGCCTCTTTGCTGCTCCTGATGCAGTAAGGATCATACTCCTTGGAAAGCTCCCTCTGCCCACTGGGGCTGCGAGGTGCCAGGTATCACTGGAGCGGCAGGTGGGGCTCTTGAGGAACCTGTACATGCTATAGTGGAGCCTAGGGTGTGTAGGAGAGCCCAAGACTTTATGGCAGGGCAGCAAATCCCTTTCTAAATGTCTCCTGAGGGAAACATCTGACCTTGTCATGCAGGCACATGGAGAGTATCAACTTGTTGCAAGAAAACTGAAATCTGGTGCTGGAGGTGGTGCCCCTTTCTGCTCTGCAAGTCAATTCAGTAAAAGAGCTTGCATTTGAGCATTTGTCCCATGTACTTTCCCATTTTCCTTACATTCCTACAAACTTGAGCACTTAGACTGGATTCTCTGCTCTTACAAGCAAGGGCTGTTTCACTGCTACTTGCTGAAGCTTGCTTGCATTTTCTAGAGTTCTGGAGAAGGCAATTACCTAAGTGCCTCCTTTGTACCTCAAGTGTTTGTTGGGCAGGGCATCTGCTATGTCAGGTGAGGACAGCTGTTCTGTGTAAGTGACCTTAAATCTGAATTTTCCTGCACTTTTTTTTTTATTTGCCTGATGGAACTTTGCTGCTCTGGCTACAAGCTCAGGGGCCATTTGGATGAAGACCCCTGCACCATGCAGGGTCTGATGAGCCACAGTGAGCCATGGGTTGCCAAGGCACTGCCATTCTGGCTGGGTTCTGCGGATGGCCCTTCCCCATGTGCCCAGCTGCAGCTGGGGACACAACTGCCAGGGACATGGACATCACTGCCTGCCAGTCACTGGGTCTCCAGGCTCTCCTTCACTTCTCCCTCTTCAAAAGCTGCTCCTGAGCCCTGTCAAGGGCTGTGCCCCCAGGGCTCTCCTCTCTGGGGGTGGGACCCACATTCCCTTCAGGCACTACTGAAGGCCACAGGCCTCCCCACCCTCTCGCCATGTGCTCAGACACTTGGACCCAGATGCAGGTGCCCACAAGCCTCCTGCCTGCAGCTGGATTCCCTGTCCCTGACACTGTGGTGATGTGCAGAACCCTCCTCAGCTTTGTGAGTCTAGTCACTGTGCTTGGGGACCATCCCCAGCAGCGTTCAGGATGCTCCACAGCAGGCAAGGAGCTGGCTGGACAGGTTAGGAGGCACACATCCATCTTTCCTTGGCTCTCCCACCCCATGCCCCCAGTCAATATGTCTCTCTCCGATGAGAAAGTTAATAAATTTAGCTCTAGATTAAAAGTATCGATCATTTCATTTGTAAGCGATAAATAACCAGGGGGGGAGCACTGGGCGGCCCATGGGGTAGGGGCTGCTGGCTCCGGCTGCAGCAGCCATGCACCCCACTGGGGCCAGGAGCCCTCATATGCATTCTGCCCGGATGCTGGCATTGATTTGCTATTAGTCTCCACGCACCACCCAGTAGCACATCATTCCCGGAGCTGCTATTAATGGCCTTTTGATAAATAATCACTTGTAAGTCAATAAATTTTTATTAAACAGTGTGGCGCTTTGATTTATGAAAATCCGACGGGGTTTGTCTGGGAGAAAAGGGATGCAGAATTGAAGCGGAGCTGCTATCCATCTGCCTGCCAGGCTGGCCTGCCTGTGCTCGCACCCCCGGTGCAGCTGGCTCCCGGCTCTGCCCACACAGCCTGAGGCTGCCTGGCACCAGGCACAGGGTGGGCAGAGCTAGTGCTCACTGCTGACTAATCCTGTCGAGACCCCAGCACCAATGGGGCACCACTCTGCTGCAGCATCGAGCAGCCAGTGGGAAAGCGGGAGCCACAGTGGGCAGCATAGGGAGGAGAGGGGATCAGTCCTGGCTACCAGGCTGGGGCCCTGCATGGATCAGCATTGCCTGGGGTCCTGTCTCAATGTGGGGGTGCACAGGGCAGCCAAGCTGCAGCAGCCATTTGTCACTCTCCCTGGCTACAGCAGGCCCTTTGCCACCTGCTTTATTTGTCTCCCAGCCCTGACGTGGCATCAGACAGGTGTTAAACTACTTAATCACTTTAAAATTGTTTTAATTTTCTGTTTTGTATTGATCTCCACAGCACCAATTAATCAGCTCACTGGACCAGGCAGTTAGTACATTAAAAATTGTCAGCCAAGCTGGGCAGCTTAGAAAATGTTAAAAAAATATCCCACCAGCAGCCCCTCATTTCTCCCACCATGTGGAAGCTGCTCCCGCTGGGCGCTGGCTCTGTCCACAGACAGTGATGTGTCTCTTCCGGCCCTGCCACCAGCCCCGTGCTTCCATGGGACCTGCCATCCCATGTCCTTGCAAAGGGTCCATTAGCTCTGTCCTGGCCCAGCATCTGTCCTGTGGAGGCAGTGGAGGGGCTGCATGGCTGAGAGGGGAGCATTACAATCCCCATGCTCACTGCAGGGGCTGGACAGGGACCTATGCAGGTACAGTGGTCCCCTAAGTGCTGGAAAAGTGGCACTGAGCAGCCAGGTCTCCTTGCAAAGTGCCCACAGCCCAGTGAGAGACTAGAGAGGGCTTTAAGCCAAGTGTGGGCCTTGGCAGGTTGTACAGTGATGATCTGCAGCCCCACAAAAGGCGGGTGCTCAGGGCCACTGCAAGGTGTCAGTGGTTCAGGAGCTTCAGCTGTCCCAGGCATGGACTTGGGCACCAGCCCATTGCAGGTACTGCCTGCAGCTGCAGGGAAGGGCACCCCTTCAACCAGCCTCATTCCTGCCCCCTTCCGTGCCTGTGCCATGCTGCTAATCAGTGCCTGATAGACCAGCAGCACCTTATCTGCTATCGATTTCCTTCCAAGACACAGCCCACGTGTTTGCTCACACCTGGCTGGCACTTAGTTGGCTCTTGGCTGAACAACTGCCAAGCTTGCCTGGCCTTCAGTGTGTGCCAGCTGGAGCTCCTTTGGTGTCCTAAGCAGGTAAGGACAGCTGGCCCCACACAGCACCCACAGCTGGCATGCCACTGGTGAGCCATGGGGGAGCCAGAACAGGGGGTGTGCAGACCCATGTGCACACACATGTCTGTATGTGCAGCCCCCATTGCAGAGGGGTGCAGCACAGAGCAGGGGGGACCCAACAGTTTGGCAGGCAAACACACTGAGGCTATTGATGCCACATCAATCCTGCAGCCCTGACAGGTGAATGGGCTCTCACTCACACTCTTAAGATAAATGATATTTATTTGCTGCTAAGAGCTTCCAATAAGAGGCCCCAGTGAGTGACTTTTGAACCAGCAGCTCTTGCTGCTGGTACATGCCCAAACCAGAGAAAACCCTAGAAAAATTTCCAGGGCACTTCCTGCCCCACACACAGGACCACAGCATGGACCCTTCCCCTGCTTGGCATGCAGACCCTGCCCCATACATCCTATCCCCAACCCTTCTCTGGCCCAGCCTCACAAGGCCACCCTCAACCACACGCCCACGAAACAAGTGCTGGGACTTGACTGGGACCTTTATTTCATCAATGCCGATAACATGGCTGCGCCTGACACTACCACGAGTGCTGCTCCCAGCCCTGCAAGCCATGCTCCCCATCCAGCTGTCAGACATCCCGTCCCAACAGCCAGGCACCTGCTGGTGACGGGAGTCACCCCCAGCAGGATGCAGTGGCTGGACCAGTCACCCCCGGCCCAGCGGGGCAGGCTGTACGGGTGCTCAGCCGCTGTGCGTGCCCAAGCCCAGCATTGAGAAGGCCGCACGGTGCTTCCTCAGCAGCAGCCGGATCTTCTCGTCATCTGAGTCTGGGTCCAGGGGCTTGTTGTACTCATCGTCCTCGGTCTCAGAGGCCGCCCGCTCTCCGCCAGAGCCCCCCGCCCGCTGCGAGGATGAGGAGGGCTCCAGGGCACTCTTCTTCCTCCATTTGGTCCGTCGGTTCTGGAACCAGACCTGTTGCCCCATGGGCCTAGCTCAGTTAGCAGCCAACACGCTGTGCATCCCATGCCACACAGGGACCAACTCACCTTCACCTGAGACTCAGTCATGCCAAGAGAATAGGCCAGCCGTGCTCTTTCTGGACCCGCCAGGTACTTGGTCTGCTCAAAAGTCTTCTCCAGAGCAAAGATCTGGTGTCCTGTGAAGGTTGGACGCGTGTGCTTCTTCTTGTGGATGCTGTCAGCCAAGTGAGCAGGGGCTACAGGAGAGGAAGAGAGAAGTGGGTGAGCTCTTGGCAGCCCACGACCCTGGACAGCACTCCCCCTGTCCACACACGCCAGCCCTCAGTGATCGAAGAGTCCCTCCACACCTGCTCCCCTCCAAATTAAAACTGTATTCCTGCTTCAGGGCTTCAGCCCCATCCCAGCAGGGCTGAGCTGCCCAGTGTGCAGGTCCCACAGAGCCAGAGTAGGCTAGGCACCTCTTGATCAAGGACACTGCTAAGTGGTTGTGGTGAGAGGGTAAGGGTCGCTATCAACAGTGCTCGACCCCAGAGCCATGCAGCTCTGGGAACACTGTGCACCCATGCCCCACACACCTTGCAGGATGCATGATAGAAGACAGGCATAGCTGGTCTTTGGCTCGTAGCTGTGCCAGGAGCAGATGACCAAACTGCCTAACCCATCTGCTCCAAAATCATCACCTGCAAAGGGGTGAAGGGACCAGAGCTGCAGGTTCTGAGCAGCTGCACCCAGACTCCTGGGGCTTCCCCGGGGACAGTGGATGCACCCATCCCACCTACCCTCTGGGACAGCAGCAACATGTTCTGTGATTCCCCTGACAGCTCTCCACCAGGAAGGCAGCGGTACCAGCCTGGGGCTCCGGCGCTGGCCATCCTGCCTCTCTCTGCCATGAACTAAACCAGGCACTGACCCCCAGTGAGGCTGTCTGAGAGACAGGGAGATCTTGTGAGTCAGAGGACTCAGCCTGTCCTTGCCAGCTGCGGCTGCCTGGGGGCAAAGGATACAGTATCTGTCATTAGAGCTGCTCCTGCCCTTAAGCCAAAAGTTCTGTGACACTTTGACGTCCAGCAGCTCTGGCACTGGGGTCTTTCCCACTGTCCTGGGTCAGCCTGCTGGCCAACCAGCTGTGCCTCGTGCAGGGCAATGGAGAAGACACAGCCTGCCCCATGCCCTTGCCCTAGTGCTGATGGGTCAAGACCCCGCAAGGTGCCTCACACCTGCGGCACCCAACCACCCACCACCGAGCCGCTCCGAGCCCACTGTACTTACGGCCGCCGCACTGCCGGCCGCCCCGCCACTCCGGGGCCGCCTCCGCCCAGCAGCTCCGTCCCCGCGGCAGGTACTCGCCACCAGCCTTGGGGAGGGCTCCCACCTGGGGCCCGTAATAGACGCCCGGGGAGCTCAGTCCGTTAAATCCGCCCGCGTGGGGGTAGCCAGGGAGGAGACTGCTGTTCGGTGTCGCCGCTGGCCGACCCAGGATGTCGGAGATGCCATGGGGAGTGCCAGCAGCCAGCTGGGCACCCAGTCCGGGGGGTCCCAGCTTGTAGAAGGAGCTCTGCACTGAGTACTGGCAAACAGGCGCCTTGGCCTCGGGGAAGGGGCCCAGCGAGGGGCCGTTGAGCAGAAAGGTGCCTGGCAGGTTGGCATCCATGGCTCTACCACCGTGGCGGCCCTCAGAGCCCGGAACCCCGGAGGTGCGATGGCTAGCCCATTACCAATGGCCTGGGGGCTACAGAGTCCCACAGTCTGCCCTGGCCCGTGGGCGCCTGGCCGGCACTGCGATCCCGGCGGGGGCCGGGGCCGCGGGCAGCCCGGGAAGCGCCCGGTGACCTCGCAGCGCCTCCGGCCCCGGACCCTCAACTTGGGCTTGGGCAGCGCCAACATTTCTCTGATAAAGACGAGGGCCATTAGAATAACGCGCACCCATTGGCCGGGGGGCTGCGCGCCGCGCGCCTATTGGCCGGGCCTCGGCGGCCGCGGCCGCCATTGGCTGCGCCTCAGCTGCAGCGCGCGATTGGTCCGGCCCAGACAAATTGCGCTTTGAACACCGGCGGCGGCGGGAGGGACGGGACGGGACGGAATAGGACGGGACGGGACACGAGGATGGGTCGGGATGGGATGTGATGGGAAGGGACGGGACGGGACGGGATGGGATGCAGGGCCGGAGCGCGGGGCGGCGCGGACGCTGGACAGCGCCGGTCGGGCCGGTGCTCTCGGCGGCGCCTCTCGGGCGGGGCCGCAGTAGCCCCGCCGCCCCCGGGACAGCTCCCGCAGTGCTGGGGGTACCAGCGGCATCGGCTGCACGGACGCTTCCCCTCTCGCCCACCCCGGCGGAGGCCCCCGCAGCCCGTTGAGGGTGCGCTCGTTTCTGCTCCTTTCAACCTCCCCAGGAATGGCAGAGCACAAGAAGACGCCACTCTCACGACTGCCCCCGCCCCCGGGGTCTCCATCTTCCCCACCTTTGGAAAAGCAGACACGAGACATTGTGTTGATTTATTTATTAATTCATAATTTGATAGCTGGTGTACAGGGAAATGATCTATACATCAGGGCCTAAGACAGGTAGATCCAAAAGGCTTGTTTCCATAACAATTAAAAAAAGAAAATAAAAGTAATTTTTAAAACTTCTAAAAAGCTTCTAGTGTGCAGACTGCAGCATTCTCTAGGCTCAATGTTGGGTGCAGCCTCCCCCTACCAGCCCTACAAGCAATCTGAGCGCGAAGCAATGTCACTGCAGGTGCCTGGCACGGTTGCAGCACAGCACATTTCCTATGGCATACACAAGGCCAAAGCACTGGACCCACACAACTCTAGGGTGATGCTACGGAGTCAGCTGTTGCAGTGGGTCTAGGGAGGTTATTGTACGCAGCAAGGGTGATGGATGGAGAGTCTGTGCCTATATGGCTCAACTTTGGGGTGGGGAGGGGACTGCTTTGCTCTCCAAGGCTAAGCTGGGTCAGTCGCTTCTCTGCAGTGAGGCTTCTCCTCAGCCGCAAGGCAGCCAGGGGCTCTCCCAGCAGATGTGCACCCACCTGCCAAGGCCACCATCACATGGCCTGAAGCTGGAGGTGCGCTTGTTCTGCACCTGGCCACAGAGAACAAACTCAGACTCTGCAAAGCAGGTCCATGGCCACTTCCAGGAGAAAGAGCAGGGGGTCCCCACATCACTGTGCTACAAAGGCCAGGTCCCCACATCAGTTAGGTAAGGGACAGGGTCAGGGACCTGGGATCAAGTGCCACTACCTGCACCCTGCACACCTGGGGTCAAGTATTACAACAGGTTCAATCTACTGCCTGACCCTAAGCTGCCTGGGCAGCTCTGCCCAGCGCTGCTCTCCTGCTACAGCAGCCGGTCTGAGGCTGCCCCAGCCCCCAGGGCTCAGGCTGCTGCCACAGCCGATTCCACCTGGAGAAGATGCAGCCACCAGGGCAGCAGCCCCCATGTCTCTGGGATTGGTCCCGGGAGGGTCAGCATCTAGGGCTATAACCCCCCTTGCAGGGAGGCCAGGGTCCCTGCAAAGCCCTTGCCTGGGGTGCCAATTGCACGGCTGTTGGCTATTGCTAGCTCATCCTGGCTCATCTCCTGAGCTGATATTGTGCTGAGTAGAGCTAGGCACAACCCCATGTGCGGCACAAGCAACCCCTGCTCTCTCTCACTGCACATCCTCCCGGGGCCCCAAGCACCTCAACGCAGGCCTACAGCTTCAACCCAGCTGGAGCCAACACAAACTGGGGCTGGACCATGGGACTGCACCTTTAGTCCCTCCTCTTCAGGCCAGGAAGGGGCCAGGCTCAGGCAGAGGGGCACAGGACAGGGGCGGGCTGCTGCCCTCCCACTCCTATAGCCTTCCTGCTCCATTCACCAGAGCTGTTCACATATTCCAAAGGCCTTGCCCATCCTGCAGCCTGAAGAGGTATTTGAGAGCAGAGCTGTTAGTGCTTTGTACATACTGCTAGAGTGTCCCTAGGGGTTTGCATAGTATTTATTGGTTCATATACACAAGGCTGATTGCTGTACAGTTTACACTTTCAACATAAGCAATGAGCTCAGTGCTCAGCCCAGAGCTCTACCCTGGTGGGAGACTTTGCATGTGCTGGGGAGAGGAAGGGTAGCCCTGCACCAGTCCCTCTGCCCAGGGCAGCTGTGCTCCCTGTAGCCTCCCCTTGCATCCTCTGGCCACTGCTGCCCTCCCCAAAACCCAACACTCACAGGGAGGGATAAGAAGCAAGTCCAGTAGAGGCAGCACAGGCATTTGCAGGGGGGCCAAGCACCTCTCCTTCCATGGTGAGCAGCACCATGCTGTCCCAGCTTTCCTCTTGCAGCTGGAGCACAGACGTGGGGATGCATCTACACACACAATTGACACGGAGATGGAATCTCTTTCCCGCTCGTTTTCTTCTACTCCAGCTCTTGCCTCCCAAAGGAGCTGAGAGCATTCTCCTGGTGTGTGGTGCTGTCTCTGGGCTCCTGGGCAGCAGCAGGGCAGGGATGGAGGCTCCTCGACAGTTTTAAGTACTGTAGCTCATGCGTCTTGCAGTCAGTCAGTCATGCGGATAGGACGGTAAGTATGTCTCATACAGAAGTCATGCCACTAGCCTATAGAAACATGTACAGTCAGCCCTGCTCCCCTCCACTCTCTGCTCTCCTCTCTTCTCAGGTATGTGTCAGAACGTGTGTGAAATTCAGTGGTTAGGTGTTGAGGTGTGATCCTGGAGAGACACAGAGAGACACTATGTTATAGGGTTACCACGAATTCATGGTGCACATCCAGGATAAATGCTGGGGGCAGCCAGGTACATGGCTGGGAAGTCCCTTCTGTACACTGTCCTTGTCCCACATGCACCCATGCTGCCAAGCAACCATAAGACAAGTTTTGGAGGGTGTCAGAGAGACAGTGACAGAGCACCACTAAGTGGCAGGCCTGGAATTAGGAGCAATGACACTGACAATATCAATGATACTGATGGTGCTGCCCCATCTGCAGAGAGAAGCAAGCAGCAGCTGAGCTGCACCAACTGCAGCGTGGCACTGGGAAGGAGCTGGGATGGCTGCTCTAGGTTCTGGGATGGAGGAGGCCAGCCTTGAGCCTCCCACCTCAGCTAGGTGACTGACTACATCCCACTCTCCCAGCAGTGAGGAAGACCTTCCCCAGTGCACACCTTGCACCACTTTCACACCATGGAAAACTGCAAAAGCAAAACAACAGGAGCAGTGCCCCAGAAAGAAGCAGAGCCAGGGACTGTCTAGGGAGTGGAGCAGGCAGAGGGGGACAGAGTCTGCATGAACATGTGCCCACAAGCATAGGCCTCTTGACTTTCATACACTTACAGAGAGCCCACTAAGAGAGTGGAGAGAGAAGGGAGAGGAAGGACAGAGCGAGTCATGCATGCACAGCAGAGGCTAGAGGACCAACTGCTCCTGCTCATCAGCCTCCTACCTCGAGGCTGTGCCAGGCAGCTGGGGAGCACACATGCAACACCTTCCCCCAGTGCTGCACTGCCAGACCAGCGGTGACTGTGCAGAGAAAAATGATGCAGCTAGGCTCAAGTGTGCTGTGCCAAGCACTCTGCCTTTAACCTGGTCTAGTCACACTCTACAGGGAAGGCAGGAGCATCAGGGAATGCACAAGACTTAAGGGATCATTCTGAGCTCAATGGGGATCAATGGAAGAAATACACTAGGTCAAAGACAGGTGCCCTGTTGTCAGCCCCTACAAGTGTCACATTCCTGCACCCGCCACTCCTGCACCCCTATTGCTCCAACATTCTCCAGCAGCACCCTGCCAAGACCTGCCCCTATCCTGGCTTCAGAGGACCTCAATGCTTTCCTCTACACGGCTGGCAGATGCAGCAGCTGCATCTCCCAGAACAGTGCTGTGAGCAGAGGCAGTAGGCCACAGCCCCACAGAACTGGGACACCCTTCATCTGACCCACAACTCTGCCATTGCCCAGCTGTGCCCCTTGGGAAGGGGGACACTAAGGCACCAGCTCCAAGGGCTGGTCTCATCTGCCACAAGGCTGCACAGTTAGTGCTCATGCATGAAGGGAGTAGTTCTGCTAAGACCCCATGCAAAGGCAATCTAGTCCCTGGAGTGGCGTTGGACAAAGACCATCCCTCTGTCTGTAGCCCAGCATAACCAGGAGTATCAACTCTGTGACCCTGTCACTGGGGACCATCACCCCAAGGACGCAGGATGCTGTCACTGCAGTAGCAGCCCTTGGCACTGTGGCTGCAGTGAGGTGCTGTGCACACAGCTGGCTGCAGCATTGCTGCAGACCAGGGCACCCTGTGCCCACAGCACCCAGGAACAGGTTATCAGCAGGGGCATGCTGCTGCCCACCCCTCAGTCTTTTGCTGCAAACCCTCTCTGCAGGCCAAGAGCTGGGCACAGCTCCACCACACTTTCCCCAGGAGAATGTGCATGACCAGCAGCTCAGTGCAGGCAGCGGTATGGAGAGCCAGGACAGAAGGAAGAGCAAAGGTAGGGTTACCTCAAAAGAGGCCATTTGAGGGGTCACTGCTTCCCCCTTTTCAGGCTGGCTCGTTTCACTATCTGAGCCCCCATCCTGCCCCCAGAGACCTCTGGTTTCGGGACACGCACTCGCACCTCCTCCTGAGGATGCCACAGGGGCAGGAAGCAGGACATCACCCAGGTGAACAGACAGACAGAGAGAAGAGGACAGGAGAGGGAAAGGTAGAGTCAGTTGGCAGGCAGAAAACACCAACCGAAGAAGACTGGTGCAGTGGGCAAGATTTGCCCCTGGAAGTCTTAAAGGGTAAACAGGAGAGCAGTGCAGGGCAGAAGAAAGGACAGAGGGTGACATTGTCCCAGAGCCTGAGAGTCCTGCAGAAGTCCTGAGGGTCCTGGGTGCTGGCCCAGGCAAGTTGCCTGCAAGGCAGGGCTATGAACCACACTGTACCTTGGTGCCCAGACCATCCCGGTGCAAGATGGAGTATTTCATGAAGTGATCATCCTCAGCCTCCAGGTCTTGAGGCTCCTGTAGGGAACCCTCCAGAATCAGCTCCTCCTGCTCCTGCCTGTCACCCATGTCACCAGGGCCCAGCTGACGCACCACCTTGCGGATAATCTGTGGAGACCGACACAGCCGAGTGTCACAGCTAGCCCCAGGGCACCATGACTCCCTCCTCACTCAGTCTGGTCCTAAACTGCACGTGGTGTGCAGCCTCTGTCTGTCGCATGAGCTGGAGAAGTGCCGTGACTGTAACCGAAGACAGCAGGACATGACTGCCCTACATGGGCCCCGGGCTGCAGGGGTGGAGGGGAGAAGAGAAAGGCTGCGGCATGCCCTTGCCCATATCTTGCCGCTGATCACTCACCTTCTTGGTGATGATATTGCCTTGATCATCTGTGAACTGTTCCTCAGTCACCTGCTCTCCAGGGAGATGAAGGGCTTCGTTCCCCTGCAAGAACAGGAGGGAGACCAGGGCATGTGAGGGCGGCGAGGGGAGTTGTTTTGTAGGTAGAACAGTACACCTGACACGCACCCCACAGCCTCCGTCTCCCACCCTGCCCTGACCCTTCACTGCTTTCCTCTGCATCTGCCCTGGGGCTGGCCTCTCAGCTCCCCCGCTCGTTACCTTCAGGAGGACGCGCCGGCGGACGACTCTGGCGGAGAGAGCCTCCTCGTCATCCGCCAGCCCCTGGCTCTCCCCGAGCTCCTTGTCCAGCTCACGATGGGCGTGTTTGAGCAGGAAGCGGACAGAGCCCCTGACGATGTGCATGACGTTCTGGCAGCTGACCAGGAAGAAGGCCAGAAGCACCAGAGCGATCAGCAACTGGGCCAGGAAAGCCCACATGCTGCCTCCGCACGCACAGCTGCACGTGTGCCGCGGGTCTGAGCCCGCTGTCAGAACTCAGCCATGCTGTCCGCCTGGGTCGGGCCCTGCGGGTCTGCAGCCTGCCCACGCAGCACCCCGGCTGTGCGGGAGCTGCTGTAACCTTAGCTGGCGCAGCTCTGCTGGCTGTGGGCGGTGAGAAGGGAGCGGGCACGTGGGGCGTCCTTTGCAGTGACAGCTACGCTCCAAGTCATGTGGCCAGGACTGCCCCGGCCAGGCAGTAAGCAGGATAACTCTGTGCCTCTCATCTGTCAGTTTGCCCAACAGCCTGTCCTCCTGACTACGGTGGGAGGGGAGCGTACAGTCCTCTGTCACAGGACAAATGAAGCCCTGGCCAAAAGCCAGGGCTTTAGGGTGTCATTGGAATCACATGTGACTCAGGAAATGCACATGGCAGAGCTGAACAGCCACCTCCAAGCATGGCCGTGCTGCCGGGATAGCTGTGCATGCCCCATCTGGGGAAAGACGCTTGCCCTCCTCACCATGTACCTGCTGGCTGTGTGACCGTGGCATCAAGCCCACCACCCAGCCTGGCCCCTAGTCCAACTATGTTTCTGGCTCCAGCATGCTGTTGGGCTGGCACTCAGGGCAGATACTCAATAAGGAACAAGTCTGTGAGGGTGACGGGGTTATAAATGGAGAGCAAGAGCTCAGGTATCAAGCACAGCAGGCTATTCTGGGCTGAGAGGCACCCCAAGGGGCAGAAAGTATGCCAGAAGAGTTGAGGAGCTAGCACCTGGTCTGCCTGATTGGCCTTGCAGCAGGCTCCAGAAAAGGCTGTCCATAGGGTCACCACTTCCTGCAGGGCTGTGTCCCCTGCCCCGACCCTCACCTGCCCAAAGAAGCGGCTGTCGGCCTCCTCCTGCCAGCCGCCTGTGGGGTGCTGAGGCTGCCAGTCGCTGTCTTCTGCAGAGCTGATCCGCATCAGCTCCGTGGCTGGCATCAGGACCTGCTCTTGCTCCTGGCCCTGTGCCCCGGAGGCTGTGGTGTGCGTTGGGAGCAGCCTTCGGGTGACTCCCTCCTGCCAGGAGCCCGCTGTCAGGTCCTGTAGGCAGGAGATAAAGGAGCCTTCTGCATTCCAGTCCCTCAGCCTGGGCACCAGAGAGGGACAGGGATAGGGAGAGAGAGACAGAGAGAGAGAGGCAGTCAGCTTTGCATGGAGTGCTGCACCCTGAGCACCAGCCGACCTCCGGCAGGCACACCGGCGCAGCCTGCACCCCACAGGCGCTGGCTCCGCTCCCCAGCTCACGGCGCTGCTGGGCGCCTGGCAGAAGCAGCACAAAATACACGGATGCACAAAAGGCACAGGCCACCTCTATGCCATACTCCCTGCCCATCCCACAGCCTCAAGGCTTGGCTGTCAGGGTCTGAGGCAAGAGCATGCTCTGCTCTCGTGGTCTAACTCTAATGTGGTCTAATGCTGTGAAGCATTTCTGGGTGCTGCCAGGGACCTCATGGGTCCAGTGCCCCTGGGAACGTGGGAGGAGGCAGCCCAGGTTAGGGTTAGCTTTGGTAAGTACAACCTGCATGCAGGGCCTGGCTGACTGGGGTCCCTTCCAGGTGCTCTGCAAGGAGCCCTCCAGAGCACTGCCAGAAAGGTGTGAGGCACTTGGCCCAACCATTGTTCTATGTACTGCAGATGCCTGGGCTCCAGAGCTGGAGACCAGCAGGGAAGCAAGCAAAGCAGGGAGATTATTGCAGCTGGCCCAGCACAGGGCAGTAGCTGGCAAAGCAGTTGTGCTCCCCTACCATGGTCACCCTGGTGCCCCAGGCTGCAGTACCTGTCTGCACTCTTCTCCACAGCATGGCTAAAGGTAGGTGATGTCATGATCCTGGCTTGCACCTTCTGCTGAACTGAAACAAAAGAGACTTCACTCTCCGGGTCCTGCTCCCCAGTCCCTGGTTGATGATCACCAGATGGCATCTTCCCCTCTGGCCTGTGCCCCTCCTCCTGCTCTAGAAGGTCAATCAGGCCATTCATGGCATCTGAGTCCACTGTGTCATCCTCAACCAGGTCCATAGAGCCCATGTGGTCTGGGCCATGAGCATCTGCTAGAAGTTGCCCTGGGAACCGGCCTTCACTTGTGGCATCCGAGTCCTCAGCCTTGCTGCACTCCAGAGAGGAGTCTTCAGCAGTCACCAGCGAGGGGGTGAGTCCCGAGGACCACACCTGCATGTCGGACATCTCCATCAGGGCATCCTGCTCAGTGGCAGCCATGGGGATAGCATCCATGATGGCCACCTCATTCCAGTACTGGTCGGCACGCAGCGGGGATGGCAGTGTGTAATGCAGGGAGGCAGGGGACAGCAGCTCGTCCTGCAGTGAAGCGTAACCTATATGGGCAGACAGAGGCATCATGTCCAGCAGCCATCTCACGCACGCACAAGCACAGTAGGGAAAAAGGGAAACAGCTTCTGGGAGGATGACTGCCCCAAGGACAGCAATGGTCATGCCACAGCCCCCTGTGGCCAGGCTGAGCAGGGCTGTGCTCACAGCAGCAGCTGCTTTCACATAGTCCCTGCAAATGCTGCCATGCCACCCTTCAAGTCCTGGGGCTGGTTTGGGCAGGTCCTGGGACTGCCTCCTCCCTGTGAGGAGGACTGGCCTGGTGTTCACACAATGGTCCATCCACACTGCAGGACACAGTGCCATCTTTGCTACCCTGCTCCATCAGACCCCTGGTCCCTGCCCACAGCCCTCATCCAGCATCAGCTGGCTGGCAGTTAGCCTGGAGTTCAAGTAGCCAAGTCTGGCAGGCACCAACTCTCAAAGCCAAACACTCTCCACAGCACAGAGGAGCAGGCTGGAAGTACCATGAGCAGAGAAGGATGGCCCCAGAATATGCCATGCAACCCCAAGGCCTTGCAGCAGGCAGTCAGGGCCTTACAACCCTGTTGGTGTCTCCAGGGCTACAAGCAATTTTTATGTCTCATCTCCCAGGGCCATATGCACAGCTGATGCACATCCATATGAACTACAACCAAGCCAGGCACTCCCACCCATGCAGGTGGCTTTGCTCAGTCTTTTGCAGCTTTGAGCCATTTTTTCACCCCTGGAGATCAGCAGTGAACCTGTTCTGCTCCCCTGGCAGCCAGAGAATGCCAGCCACAGCCAAGGCACAGGGTACAGCTGGGACCCTTGGCACAGAAAGGGCACCTCACCCACGGGCACCCAGGTGCCTGGCTAGGGACATGCAGTGCAGTGCCAGCGAGGGAAGGAGCATGGGACTGTGCAGGAGAAGGCCTGGGATGGCTGCCTGCAAGCATGACAGCTGTAAGAAGGGTAGTCCCTGATGACATGCAGTCACTGGAGCAGGATGCGGCTCCCAGAGGGCTTAGCTGAGGTGGAGACAGTGGAGACAGGCAGTGGAAGATGAGAGAAGGAGAGGCCAGGATGAGCTCAGAGGAGAAAGGTGAAAAGAAGTGACCCACAGGAGTGCCCGCACCTGGCAGCACTAGGTGGCATGTTTGAGAAAACAGAACAAGGGGAGAGACAGAGAGGGAGAGAGCGATGAGCCAGCGCTGCAGGGGCAGAGCCACAGTGCAGGGCTGTAGCAGCACAAAGCCCTGCCCCTGTCTGGTGTGCTGGCTCCCCAGCAGCATATGCCACAGCTGACTCTGGCTGTTTCCCCACATCCAGGCACACTCTGCCTGAGACCCAGCCCAGGCACACCACCACAGCTGTACAGCCAGGACTCAGTGAGCTCCCTGGCCACTGATCAGCTTGCACAGCCAGAGGCACCTCTCACTGGGCACATTGGAATAAGGAACACACGTCAATCCCACCTGGAGAGTTTCTGAGAAAGCAGTATGGCAGAGCCAAGCTTTCTGCAGCATAAGCCCCAGTGAAGAGGCCACATCTGTCAGCAATGCCTCGTGCCCACTCAGTTCTCAATGGGTGCAACCTGGTCAGGCAAGACACCAGCCCCAATCTCTGCACAGACTGTGCCCCCAGGGCCCTCTTGCATTCGCTGCCAGAAGCTGGGGCTCACCATTCATCTGAGATGGTGAAAGGGAGTAGTCTCTGTCCGAGTAGCGCCAGCTTCCCTTCAGGCTGCGGCTCTGCCGACCAGAGCCCTCCAGCATATTGACAATCTCACTGCGGTCGATGTTCCTCAGTGCCGTGTACAGGTTCTCAACTGCAGGGGGAAGATGGTGTCAGCAAACTAGTCACTTGGGGAGACACAGCCATGCCCCAGACACCCCCCAGGTGGGCAGGGAAGGCAGATTTGCATGAACCACCATGGTAAAGCCAGCCAGAGATCCTTGAAGATGCACACACTGTTGTGCATAGCTAGCCCTGCCACCTCTGTGCCTGTAAAAGGGCACCATAACTACTCACTCTTGACATTCTTGCCCTCGCGGCTGGCCCAGAGGTTGAGTAAGGCTATGCTCTGCTCCAGAAGGGAGTTGGGGTTCTCCACACGTATCCTGTTGATGTCATCCACCCCAAACTGAAGCTCACGTGCCAACTCTAGGGAAAACATCGTATCAGTATCACACCTTCTAGTGCCCACCACAAGGCTAGGGACATTATGAAGGGCTCAGCCAGGACCAGTGCAGAGACCCTCTGTTACATACAACTGAACACAGCAGAACATGCAGGAGCTGGGATGGGGCAGGGATTGAAGCCCCCCTGCTCAGGCTGGCTGTTACTAGTGCAATAGGGTCTTATGCTAAGAAGTGTGGTGTTGGATGTGTGGCTGCAATGAACAGCAGCAATATGTACAACTCATAACAAAGCCCCAGCCTGGTACCCATGCATGTGAATATGTGCACAGCCATGGGAAGGTTCACGGGTTCACTTCAGTGCCCTGGAATGCTCGCAGCAGGGGTGCAGTGCAAAGCAGTCACTACACCTGGCAGCACACTTCCAGCCTCCCTAAGTGTCAGCTTTCTGAGGAGTGTTGTGCATCCTCAGAACTGTCAGGTGTGGACTCACCGGCCCAGCTGAGGCCCAGCTGTTCTGCTATGTCAACCATCTTCTGGTCTGCCTTGTCTGTGCTGCTCAGAGAGCCTGGAGGAGAAGAGGGAGTCACAGCTCAGCTGCACAGGGCCCTGCACCAGAGTGGTGAGGGGAATGGGGTGCTGGCCGTGGCACAGCACTGCCCTGCAGGCAGGACCAAAGAAACCTTCAGGGAAAGGGAAGTTGCTGTGAGTGCAACTATGACAGGATCATCCCAGCCTTTCCACTGGCCTGGACACCCCAAGTGCAGGCAGTGAGTGGGCTGGAATGGTCCCAGCAGGCTGCATACCAAAACTGGTCTCACTCAGAATGCTGTATCGCTCCCGCAGAGACAATGGTGTCAATGTCCTCCTTCGCTCATCACTGCCGCTCCCCTGTGAAAGTGGTGACGAACCAAGGGGTCAACAGCTTGAAAAGAGGGCAGCAGCTCTGCCCTGACATGACTGCTTCTCCTTCAGCTCCAGAGTGGCGTGACATGGAGCAGGTGAAGAAGAAAGCTGACAGCAAGGGCTGACTCCTGCACTTGGGGAAGGGATGGGCCCTCACTGCCCCCTACCAGAGTGCCAAAGACCCTACACTGACCTTGGTGCAAGGTGGTATGCTGATGTTCAGGTGACAAAGCACATGCTGGAGGTCCTCGTATTTCATGGCCTTGCGCAAGAAAGACAGGGAGCCACTGGCTTCCCGGCTGCTGTCCCGGACCTGAGTGTCAGAGCCCAGTTAGGTGGCTTGGCACAAGCAAGGGCCCTAAATGTTTGCCCCGTCCTGTACCCTGACATTACCTTGATGGGGATGACAAGACGATTCTCCCGAAAGGAATGGAAGAGGAAGGTGCGGGGCTGAGTGGCCTTCTTGACAGGCACCAGGTTCCCTGAGAGTTCAACGTGCAAAGGCATTCCCTCCACCACCTGACCGGGAGCAGAAAATACACTCAGACCCTGTGCAGAGCAGCTTCTCCTGCTACTGGTCAGGGCAGGTAACCCTGACTCTGCTAGCCAGGCCAGGGCCAGGCCCTTCCACTGGCATCAGTCTCCCTTCACTTTGTTATCCCTCTCCCTGCTGCCTTCCACACACACTGCTGGGGACAAACCTCTATGTCTCTGCTGCGGGCCACCTCAGTGAAGTTCTCATGCTGCTCTAAAGTCTTGTCAACCTTGTCATCAGTCATGCAGTAGCAGCGCAGCCGGCCTTCTCGTGCATCATTCATCTTGGCAAACACCACAAATTTGGCCATGTAGGGCACAGCTGTCAGCTCCTTGTACAGCGTGGTGGCAAAGTGCACAGCCTCAGCTGTGCGTGGGCAGTCAGCCAGCCAGAACCTGCAGGAGATCTGGGTCAGGTGCTGCTGGGTGGTGGCACCAGGGTGCTGCCTCCACCCCCCTCAACAGCCAACTGGACTGCAGAGGAAGCCCCAAGAGTTCTGGACACAGGTGTAGCCCCATCTGTGATGGGGACCCACCCAAGTACAAATAATGGCCCCCTTCCTTCTGCACATCCAACTGTTGTATTCCCTGGAGTGTGCTCAGGCAGCATGGGGGTCTCAAGGCTAGAGGAAACCACCCTGCATGTAGGAATAGGGCAGCAGAGCACCAGGGGTAAAGGGCTCCTCCTGGCAAAGGCTATAGCAAGGCCCAAGGAGTACCTGATATCCTCAGATGGGCACACGTTTGCCCAGGACTCACCTGGCAGACACATTGGTGGTAAAGTTAGCACACTCATTTTCATAGACCAGCTTTGTGGTGCCTGTTATGTCTTCCCACTGGGCTTGGGCTGTCCCTCCTGCAGCAGAAAGCAAGGGTGACCACACTGTCTTTCCATAAGCCTGGGGTCTGCACCCCCTAGGCATTTGCTTTCCCCACAGCTGTGCCCTTTACTGAGCTCCCTGGAGCTGCATCTCTGTGAGGCAGCCCAGCCCATCCCCATGGAGAGTATGCTTGCAGTCTCACCAATCACACTGCAGAGCAGACGCAGGCTGGTGGTGTCACCCTCACCACTGTCTCGGGGATTGTCCTTCCAGGATGGTGGCAGTGGGATACGGAGGCCAATGGGGCGGTGGAACTTCCTCCGTCGTGGCTCCACTGTGACAATGGGGCTGAAGGTCGCTTGGTTTCCCAGCAGCTTAGTCACCAACTCATCAGGCACAGGCTGTGCCTGTGGGAAGCACAAGGATGGGCATCAGGGATGATTTTTCCCCGGACTGGGACACAGCCTGGGCTTGCTGCCCACCCTTGACTGCAGAAGCATGTCTGGGCCCCAGGCCAGGCTCTCTAAGGCTCACCTGCAGGGCCAGCCTCACTCTTTTGGTGACAGCAGTGTCTGGGAAGGTGGCCTGTACCATGGGCACCAGTGTGCTTTTCAAACACCCTCCCTCAGGGCCAATCATATCGCAGTCCTGGCAAATCCGGGACATGACCACAAAGTAGAGAGGGAAGTCGGTGGTGATGATGCGGCAGACCCTTTTCTTATCCAGCTCCTCCTGGCTCTCCAGCTCTGCAAGGGCAGCACAGCCATCAGTGCTCGTACACCAAGCCTGTGGCTGTCACTCAACACCCCTCTGCGCAACACTGACCACACCACTCAGCCATTCCACCACCCAGGTCACCGCAGCCCTGCCTGCAGGGAGCTGTGAGGTGTGGAGCCCCTGCCCTCCTAGCACGCTCACCCTCGTCCATGCCGTTGAGCAGCTGGTCCATGTAGCTCTCCTCATAGCGGTTGCGGTGCTCCTTCCAGACAGAGCCGTTCTCGCTGCGCAGCACTACCAGCTCACGGTCTCCACGTCCATATGAGGCAAAGTGTGGAATCTCCACAATGACAGGGCTACAGATAGCAGAGGAAGGCCACTGGCACCCACACGCTGCCACAAGGACACGCAGGCTGCAGGATGGCCCTGGACAGAGTGCCTGCCCATGCTGTGTAGCTGCTGGGGGAAGAAGGACTGCTGACCTCCCTCTCTCTGGGAAAGAGGGCTCTGCACCTCGTGGGACAGGGCTGCTCAGGGCTTTTCTGCCACTGTTCTGTTATTCTTGAATGACCCATGGCAGAAACATGCTGCACCCAACAAGAGGTGGGATCTCTCCTCTGCCAAGCAGGGATAGGCAGAGGTCTTGCTCTGGATGGTAAAGCCCTTCAGATGAGCCCAGATCTGTTCCCAGTCCTGAGGGATGACCCTGGTGTGGGCAGCCCAGTCTCCTCTGTTCCCAGCTGTGCTCACCTGAGGAACTGGGCACCAGCAGGCCCCAGTGCAATGATCCGACTGCCCAGACCCTCCTCCTCAGCCAGTGGTGGGGGTGCAGGTAGCTTTTGGGGCTTCACCAGGCGGCAGGTAATGCGGGTCGGTGCAGCACAGGCACGGGGCGGGATGACCACACGCAGACCGTGGTGCCGGCTGCCCCGCATGGAGCCACCACGAGCATCCACCATGAAGCTCACCAGGAACCTGGAGTGGACAGAGGGATGGGCATGTGGGCACCTTGCAGTCAGCATGTGCACAGAGCATGCATGTGCTGCACAGGCTGGGCACTCACCCTGTGTGCACGGGGCTGGCCACTGGGCTGATGTTATCTGAGGTCTCAGTGGCAGGGCTGCTGGGGATCAGGGAGTCCTCATCGAACTCTTTGGAGGGCTGTGTAAGGCAGGAAAGAGACCCTGTGGGCAAAGGGTCCTACCTGGGGGTGTTGAGCCTGCCCACCCTTACACAATCCTCGCTGGACAGTCCTGTACCACCAGGTCAATGCCCATTACTCATCACACACTTGAGCCCTGTGGTGATGGGGGAGCTGCCCCAGCAGGGAATGCCTGGGGGAGGCCATGGCAGGCTGTTATCTCATGCTCACCTCCTGTGGGGACACCGAGGGTGCATGCAGCTGACTGACTTGCTCAGCTTCTGTCTCCACAGGTCCTACCTGCTCAGTCTCCTCAGCTCTGGTCACCACAGTTTCAGGTGGGATGCAGGGGACTGGCAGGACAGCTGGAGACTCCGCCCTGGCAGGAAAGGGTAGTGACAGCCACAGAAGTGGTACCTCAGCCCCTGCCCACCCCCATAGAGTCCTGGGGCCACTGGACAAAAGCAAACTAAGCAGCAGTCCCATTTCCTGGTGCAGGAACAGCACTGACCAGTTTTGCCTGCCATGCCAGCCAGTGAGGGCTCAGTGGTCTGTTCCTTGCCTGGAGCCTTACGTGCCCTGCAGGAAGCCCAGCCCAGCACAAGGCTGGTCCTGTGCCCTGTACCTGCTCCCTCCCCACCATACAGTGTCTCTTACGTTTGCTCCAGTGTCGTTGTGGTCATGAACTCCAGTTCCCTTCTGCCTTCCTGGTCTCTGAGATCGGGTGTCTTGGGCTTTGGCGCAATCAGCTCTTCCTCTGAAACCAAGAGCTGGCTCAGCAAGCAGAGGCAGACAGACAAGGGAACACAGATATCCAGCCCTTGCTACCACCCCTCCTCAGGGCTGGAGCCAGGACCCATCCTTGCTCCCACTGCTTGACACACACACTAGCCCCCTGGGTCTCAGCCAGACACGGGGAGCTTTGCTGTCTGCCAGAATGAGTCTGCCGGCAGAGCAAGGCCCATGTGGCAGGCCAGTGGGACTGGAGCTGTGGGAGCCATCGGGAAATTTGGCTGCTCACTAACCTCTTTCTCACAGCACCAAACACAGTGCAGAGACTGCAGGAGACACCTTACACTTTGGTATCTGGGACAGGGCCATAGGCATGACTGGGGGTGCAGAAGGCTGCCCTAACATTACACCCCACTGGAGGCACAGAGCTCTGCTAATGCTGACCACTGGTCCCATTAATACCTGCTAACTAGCTCATCAGAGTTTGGCTCTGGCCAGTGTGCTGTGGGAGGCAGAAAGAGTGCCCCAGAGATGTGGAGGGCCCCACAGCAGCACAGAGACCCTTGAGCTCTCAGGTTAATCCCTGCTCTGGCCAGGACGGCATGGGGCAATTGCGGAGGAACACCTGTGTTTGTCACAGTTCCAGGTTCCTCCACCTGCCATGGACAGGGCCTGGGTCTGACAAGGGAGTCAGGGTCCTCCTGAGTGGGAGGATGCCCATTCATGCAGTCACACCACAGCAAGCAGCACGGACATGAATTGGCAGGGTAAGATGGCAGGGCTGGCGCTGAAGAGCACCAGACCAGCAGCAAGTCTTAGCAGATGGATATGGCGTGCAGATGGTTAGTGGCCATGGGGTGAAAGGGGCCATTGAGCTGGGGCAGGGGGACACATTTCATACCCATTACTGTGACATGAGCAGTGCCTGCAAAGTAAGAAGAGGCAAAAGTAAGGTTTGGTGGGAGGGTGCAGGAGCAAACCAGCTTCAGCTGGGCTGGGAGCTGGTACCCTCCAGCAGAGCAAGGCACAGTGTGGGCTCTGCATGCCCAAGGGCTCCCTGCACAGTGCCTGGGGCATGGGATCATGGTGATGTCCAGACATATCCCTCTTGCATAGTGCAGGGAAGCACCCACGCCAGGAGTCTGCTGGGCTTCCCTCATCCTCTGCAAAACCACAGCAGGGCCCACACAGCTCCCCACCCTGGGAGTGTCCCTGTCCCAGCAGGAACACCAGCGCCATCCCCCTGACTGCTGCCTGCCACACTGACGCAGCCAGCAGCCAGTGTGACCCAACTCCTACCCCTCACCTTCATCCTCTGATACATCCAGAATCTCGTCTACAGTCTCTGGGAAGCTCATGCGGTGCTTGTCACCAACTGACTGTGGGAGCAGAGCAGAGTCAGAAGCCAGCATTTTGCTGCAGAGCTATCTGCAGACCCCTCCTTACACCTGGGCTAGGCAGCCAGCTGCAGACCTTTCCCAGGCTGCTCCCAGTCCCAGCCCTCCTCCACAGCATCCTGGTCCCAGGGGCTCACCGGGAGGTCAGTTTCCTCTGTGACAATCTTGAGCACATCTGTGACAGAAATGTAGCCAAGCCGCTTTGCAATGGCCAGGGGAGTGGTGCCATTCTGTGCACAGAGGAAAGACTGGGTCAGCAGCAGCCACAAGGCAGCTCAGGCAGCTGCACATTCCCTTGGATGTGCAGGGAAGCATTGTACTCACTGTGCTGATCTCGTCGGGAGACGCGCCGTGCTTCAGCAGCAGCGTCACCACATCCGTGTGGCCCTGCTGTGCTGCTTGGTGCAGGGGGGTGTAGCCCAGCTGCAGGGGAGGACAGAGGATGCTGCAATTAGTTCTGGAAGTCTGCTGCCCCAGAAATGCCCCCAGGCCTCACACACGTGCTTCATGCCTAGAGCATGAGGACAGCTCCACTTCCCCATCAACCTGCATGCCATTGCCCAGGGCAGAAGGGTCCTTGGAGCACAGGACACTTCTGTACCTTAGTCTTGGCATTGACATCCGCTTGGTGCTGCAGCAAAAACTTCACCAGCTTGATGTTCCCATAATGGCTGGCCACATGCAGTGGGGTATACCCCATCTGAAAGACAAGATCAGGTCTCAGTTTGCCCTCACCACTGCTTACTGCCCCTCTGGCTTGGATATGCTCATTCCACAAACAAGCCCCCATGCGTGAAGGATGAGGCACACGTGTGGGGGCTTCCCAAAAGCCCAAGACCAAAGCAGAGGGCTTCAAACCATGCTGTATCTGTGGGTACAGAGGTGAGCTATAGGAGCAGGCAGGAATCACCCTGCCAGAGAGGTGGAGGGAAGAGGAGGAAGAGTCCCCAGGACACAGGCAAAATGATAAGGATGCCTGCTCGAAGGGAGTCGGAAAAGGAAAAGGAAAACTCTTCCCCTGAGCAACCTTAGAGGTAGTTCCCCTTTAGAGGTAGTTTCCCCAAGTGTTTCACCAAAGTCATGGTCAATGCACTACTTTACCCTGGTCATTGCATCCACTGTGACTCCATGTTTCACCAGAACATCAGCAACCAGCACATGCCCCTCTTGGGCCACAAGATGGAGAGGAGTCAGGCCACTCTGCAAAGAGAGGAGGTCTCAGCACAGTGGCACTGCCATCACTGCAGGTCAAGCAGCAGAGACTCTGTCAGGTCTCCAGACTGGCAAACTGTGTACCGCTGCCCAAACACAGGCACAGGGGCCTGGACCAGCATCCAGACTGCTGTTCTCTGCTAGCTGGTTTGCCTCCAGCCTGGCACAATGTGCTGGGACAACTTACCTTGTTGCCTAGGTTGCCATTGGCTTGTTTGGAGAAAAGCAGTGCCACCATGTCTGCATGCCCCTCCTGGGAAGCCAGGTGCAGGGGAGTGACTCCCTGCATAGACTCAGCATTTGCAGAAGCCCCATACTGCAGCAGGCTGCTGGCCACTTCCATCTGGTTCTGCTTGGCAGCAATGTGCAGGGGGGTGTACCCATTCTGCAGGGAGAGAGGCTCATTGCAGTACTCAGCCCTGCCAAGCAGACCAGAAGGGACAAGAGGTGCCACCCTGCCTCTGCAGGCCAGGTCTGCCCTTCCTAGTTGCCTCCAGAGCTCAGGGATGCCCCCCACACATCTCTCTGACAGCCACCAGCCCTGACACTGATGCCAAATCCCTCTCTTCCGGCCAAGACAGCACAGGGGTTTCAAAGACCTCCTGCTTCAGGTTCCACTGGTATGGGCTGTCCTGGAGTTTTCTACACATGAATTTCTGCAGCAGTATGCAGCCTCTGAGAGCTGCAAAAAGCTGGGGCAGACACACCTCCTGGAATGTGCCTGGCTGAGGTGTGGAGCTAAACTCCCAATAAACGGCATCAGTATTCAGGCAGAGACTGCAGGGCCTTGAGTCCTGCCTCTGCTGCCACGCTGCAGGAGCAGAGCAGCTGGCAGACACCCGCTGCCCAGGCTGACGTGCAGGCTGTCGGTGACGCAGACCAACGGGGGGCTGGCGCTGGTACCGGCTGCTCCTGGTGCCTGCTCAGCATGTCTGCCGGCAGCCGGCACAAGGGACAGGAAAGTGCCAGATGGGGAGGGCTGGCACCACCAGCCACTTGGCTGTTTTGAGGATGCAGCTTTTGCAAACAACATGGTAAGCAAGGCGCCTGCTGGTGTGTTCTCTGGGGAGATGCTCCCCATGTTCAGGCAGAGCCGGGTGACTCACAAGCTTGTGAGTTTTCTGACTCATTGCTTCATAGCTGCATGCAAACATTTGCCTGTGGTTTCCCAAACTGCCAGACCGCAGCGCTGCTCTGCAGGACTTGCCATGGAAACACGTTCCCCACGCAGCAACCACCCTGCTGCTAGCAGGGACCATCCCTGACACAGCCTATCTGCTGGAACAGGACCACTGCCTGGCACCCTGCCTGCTCCACGTGGTGAGGACAGGCAGGCATGAGCAGCAGACACAGAGAGAGGCTGGTGGTGATCAGTCACTTATGCATTCCCTGAGTGCCAGGGTTGAGGAGCAGTGCTGGCCCCAGACTAGGAGGCACTGGACATACACCACATCCCCACATCCCCAGGGAAGCCCAGCTCAGACTTACCCAGGCCGAGTTGTGTGGGGAGCTGCCCTTGGGAAGCAGCAGCTTGACAATCTCCAGGTTGTTGTGGTGCACAGCCACATGCAGTGGAGTCAGCCCGTTCTGCAGTGGGGGAGAGAGTACAGACAGGTGACACAGAGCCTCTCCCCATACTAGACCACTCCTCCCACAGAAGCAACACTCACCTTCCCTGCTGCATTGGGGTGAGCATCATGTGCCAACAGCAACTCTGCCACATCCACCTTTCCATACTTGGCTGCAACGTGGAGAGGGGTAAATCCTTTCTGAGGAGAAAGGCAGCCCATCACAGGGTGGTAGAGATGAAGAGAGTGCTGGCGCCTGCTGCAACACAGGAGGAGGCTGCCCCTCCTGCGACAGGGACATTGTGCCACCAGCCTGCCCAGCCTTGCCCCAGCTGGGCAATGCCTTCTGCAGCAGTGGACTCAGCAGCCTACCTTGGTCATGCAGGTCTGTGAGGCTCCCTTCTCCAGCAGGGCCAGGGCTGTTTCCATGTGCCCCTCTCTGGCAGTGATGTGCAGGGGTGTGTGCCCTGCTGTGGTGGCCAGGTTGGGGTTGGCATTGTTCTCCAAAAGGAGTTTGACCATGCCAGTGTGGCCAATGCGTGCAGCACAGTGCAGAGGAGTCTGGTCATCCTGTGAGGGTGGCAAAGAAGCTGTTTGGGCAGACCTGGACCAGTCCCTTTTGTGATGCAAAAGGGGTCCCAGCCCTGCTCCCACTGTTGCACAGCCCCTGGTAGGCTGCACTCTGGGCATGTGACAGCAAAGAAACCAGCACCAGCTGTTGCCAGAGCTGATTATCACACAGGTCCTCTGTACCTACCTTGGCCTTAGCATTGGCTTTGGCTTTGTTCTGTAGCAGGTACTTTGCCACATCTGTGTGCCCAGCTCTGGCTGCCATATGTAGAGGAGTCTCTACTTTCTGCACCAAAGACAGAATAAAGTGGTAAGGCCAAAGGAGAGACAATGCCTTCCTGCAGTCATTCCTCTGCTCTGAACAGAAGAGAGCAGTGCCTGCAACCCCTACTGACTCCTTATGCCAGCACAAAGCAGAGGGCACCAGGGACTGTTCAGGTGAACAGAGGGTGCAAAATATCCTTCTGAACACCAATAAGGTAAGCTCCCGAACTCACCACATTGGACACATTAGGAGAGGCTCCACGCTGCAGCAGAGTCTTGACAATGGGCAGGTGTCCCATGAAGGCAGCCACATGCAGGGGGGTCAGGCCTGACTGTGAAGAGAAAGGGGCCAGAAATCAAGATGGGACTTATGGCCTTGGCAATATCTCTTGCTGTCCCCTCCTCCTTCTCCCCAGGGCAGGTCTCAGCACAGGCAAAATCTGAGTCCCCAGTCTGCTCCAGGAGCCTAGCAGGTGAGTGTGGAGGAAACACAGGGAGCTGGTGACTCCCCTGCATCTCCCTGCCCTTCGGGAAGATCCTGCCTGGCTAAATAGGTTCTGATCTGCAACGAGCACCAAGAAAGGTCCCTGGGGTATGGCAGAAGCAACAGGGACATCACATCCTGCCACGTTGCCCACACTGTACGTGCAGAAGCAAGAGAGCTGAGGATAGGCTCAGCCCACCTACCTCTGTGACAGCATCAATGGAGGCACCTGTCTTCAGCAGCAGCTCCATGACACGGATGTGGTTTTTCTTGCAGGCAATATGGAGGGGCGTGAAGCCATTCTGCAGACAGACAGATGGACAGTCATTTACAGGAACACTCCCTCTCCCCTGGTCCAGCCCACCCGCCCTTCCTCACCAGGGCTCGGGAGTTGGGCTTTGCCCCCTTCTCCACCAGCAGCTTGGCCACCCGGTGGTGTCCACAGTGTGCAGCCACGTGCAGTGGTGTCAGGTGGTCCAGGGTGATGTCGTCGATGTCGGCGCTGTACTGCAGGAGCAGGCGGACGCAGTCCAGGTGGTCACCCTGTGCTGCCATGTGGATCGGCGACAAGCCGTTCTGTGATGGTGGAGCAGGGCCTCAGGGCTGGGCCAAGAGGAGGTCCAGGCACCCCACCCAGCCCCTGCCTTACACCTCCAGACACTACTCTAGAGCAGAAGAGACAGCTTGTTCCTCAGGGTGCTACCAGAGAGGAACCCCAAAATCCCTCACTGAGACTTACAGAAGAGCAATGTCGAGTGGAGGGAAGGGTCTGAAGAGCTGCTGCCATGGGGCAGACTGTACCCAGGCCATCTCCTTCTCAGGACTGGTCCCTTTGAAGGATGAAGCCCTCAGAAAAAGGACTCCAGCTAGGGCTAAGTAGGGCAGGAACCTTCTTACCCCTTGTCAGGCCACAAAAAGCCCCATGCCAGCCATGGGTACCATCTAGCAACTGTGCACAGCACGTTACCCCACTGCGCTGCCCTGGGACCTGCACCTATCACAGCCCTACCAAGTGACCTGGGTACCTTGGTTTTGGCTTGAATGGGAGCCCCATGGTCCAGGAGGATCTCTGCAATTCTCACATGTCCATTGCGTGCTGCACAGTGGAGAGGGGTCAGCTCATCCTGGGAAGAGAGAAGGGTTCAAGGGCTCAGTATGGCATAGAAGTGTAAGGTTCCTTCAGGTAGAGGACTAACGGGCTTTAGACTTGTCTTCAATATAAGGCGAAACTGAGCCTGGCCTCAGCTCCCAGGGCACGCCTTTGTAGCCCTGCAGCCTCATTTCACCTTTTCATGTGCCAGCAAGAAACCCGGTCCATCCCCTTAGTGCACCAGAGACCTTCCCTGACATTCCCAGCAAGATGTTTGCAGTAAGCACTGGGCATAAGCAGCTCAGGGAGGGAGATGGCCCGTGTAAAGATGGGCTGTGTTCAGAAGTGCTCTCACCTTGGTCCTCGTCTCTATCTGGGCCCCGCGGTCCAGCAGCAGCCGTACCATGATGATGTTGCCCCGGCGGGAAGCTATGTGCAGGGGAGTGATCCCATTCTGTCAGGAGAAACAACAGTCTGTCAGAAGGAGCAGCCCCTTCTCTTTCAAGGAGGCAAGGGACAAACAGAGGAGAGATGGCAGGGAGAGCTACATCTCTGCCCAGGGACAATGCTGGGGAACAGCTTGTTTAATAGGGTTGTGAGAGAGGCTGTGTAGATTAAGGCTGCAGACAGAAGCTATACAGAGCTTACAGGAAAGCACCAACTCATGGATTTGGCTTCACCTATGGGTCTGGAAAAGGCATCCTAACTGCAGGTTCTATGAGCTCTGCCCTGCAGCAACAGCTCCAGCTTTCCCTCAGCCTGGACACAAGGTCCCCAAGAGCTTTCAGGGGTGCATGGCTCCTTCTGACATAAGGGAGACATAGCCCCATGCTGGTTATTAATTACAACTCCCTGTGCATCTGTGTTACTTTCTGCATAGTCCCATCTCACCAGCATGCCCTGGCTGCTGCTGCTGTACCCTACATGGATAGGAGGCACAGCATCCTCCTCTGGTGCTGGAGCAGCACAAGCCCCAGTAGCTTCCCACTCTGCACTCACTTGGGGTGTGAAGTTGACACTGGCTCCACGGTTCAGCAGTAACTGGGCCACACTGAGATTCTCATAGTGGGCTGCAATGTGCAAAGGGGTGAATCCAGTCTAGGGAAAGAAGGAGGGATCAGCCAGCCAGACACATGCTCCCTGATGAAACTATGTATAAATACAGCATACCAAGCTGCTGTTCTCCCTGGGGATGCGGGGAAGCTCCCAGAGACAGCATAGGAAAACCACACACCTTGGAGAGGACATCAGCATTGGGGTCATTCTGCAGCAGCACAGCAGCTGTGCGAGTGTCATCATTGCGGGCTGCAATGTGCAGGGCAGGCAGACGGACCTTACCCTTTGTCCCATAGTTGATAAGGTGAGCAACCACATTCTCATGTCCTTGCTGGAGAGCCACAGCTAGTGGAGTGAAGCCATCCTGCCAAGGAGAGGGAGAGAATCAAGGAGCCATGGCAGGACCCAGCACATCCCTCAGTAGCCCTCACAAGCAGGGGAACAGGCTTCTCCCCAAGGATCTCACCTCTGTGGCTACATTCTGGTTGGCTCCATTTTCCAGCAAGAACTTCACAACTTCCAGGTGGTTCTCCTGCGCTGCCATGTAGAGAGGTGTGAAGCCTTTCTGCAAACACAGGGCCATGCACATCAACACAACTTTTCCTTGTGTTTCTTGAGTTCTTTGAAGACCTACACCCCTATCAACACCCACAGTCCCAGGTCAGTGAACAGGGCCAGAAGCATTCATTGTGGGTGTGAAAAAGAGAAAAAAACTGGCAACAATGGAACAATCACAGGGAGATGGAGCCCAAGGCTCCACATATCCAGAAAAAAGCAGGCAATGCTTCATAAGAGTCAACCCAGAAGACACTGCCTTCTGCCCACTGCCAATATTGTCCCCAGTTTCAAGGACAATTCTCCCATCAGGCAAAATCTGAATAACTTTCAGCCCTACCAGGCCCAAGGAAGAGAGAGTGAAGGATGCACAGTGTGTTTAACTGCAGGGGTTGCTGGAGATCTCAAAGCTTTGCCAGGGAGGCATCAGCCATGAGTCCTCCCAGGGTAAGTTCAGCATGCTTGTATGTGTTGACAGGGACCACTCTGGTCTCCCCATGTGCCTCAAGACTCCCTTCACACCATTTGCACACTTGACTCTTTTCAGGAGTCTGGCAGAGCAGTCCTCACTCCTGAACAAGAATAGAGGGAAACTGCAAAGAGCTGCTGAAATACCCCTGCTGGTCACAGTTCCCACCATGAGGACACCGCCATCACACGATGGGTGCTTTCCTGTTTCAGACCAGGTCACCCTACCTGGGACTGTGCATTGACGTTGGCCCCATAGTTCACCAGTTCCCGGACCACGTCCTGTTGTCCAGCCAAGGCAGCAATGTGCAGGGCTGTGTTTCCCTTCTGAAAAACACCACAGGACAGTGCTCAGGGGCTGAAGCAACCCAAGATGCCAGGGAAAGATGGGCCTGACATGTGCTAACAGGCATGCAACCAGAGCAGCTGGCCAAGAGAACCTTTAGAAGGCCATGCAGCTCTCACTCCATGTTCCATCCCTGCTACAGACCAACCAGACACCCTTCCCATTTGCTGGCCAGGAAAGAGAGTGATTTCATCTCTCCCATGAAGTTACTGGCAGCAGGAGCTGTATGCACTGTCAGGCGCTGTGCATCTTCAGCACTGAGAGTTGAGGGCGGGGGGAGGATGGGGGAGCTGAGCTGGCAGTCTTCAGGCGAAATTGCAGTGTGCACCCTGGTAGCCAAGGCATCCCAGCAGATACAAGGGATGATGAGCAGGCTGGAAAATGCACACACAGGCTCTTCCGACTTGTGCCTTTGGGTGGTGTGGCAGAATGCCAGATCCTGCTCTGTGTCCAGAACCCTGCAAGAGCACCAAGGAGGTGGCAACTGAGGCCTCCTCCTGTTCTTGCATCCCGTCAGCTAGTGCTAGAGGCTGCTCATTTGTCAACCCTGCTTGCATGTGCCATGGTCTTGTTTGGCATCAAGCGAGAACCACACCTGCTGTGGTGATGCATGAAAGAACAAGATGTTATTTATGGAGCATCAAAGCTCTCCAGGCTTGTGACAATGGTATCGAGGCCACCTCAGTGCTGGAACTCACAGGGGCTGCCCTGGGGCAGCAGCCCGTGCTGGGGGAAGATGTTAGAAAGACAGGACTAGCACATGTGGTTTATGTTACTCCCCTCTGAAGTCCACAATGGCCCCCACAGGGGAGAGGCAGCTCCCACCCACCTAGAGATGCCAAGCCTGTGCTAAAACCAGAGCCTGGTCCTAGGGCCCAGCCCAGCAGCACTGCCACTGGCACAGTCTCTCTGGGGGCTGACAGCAAACAGCATGATCACTGCTAAGCCACTGCTGGTGTGTCTGGCAGCAATGGCAGGGTGCAGAGCTGTGACCAATGTGGCCAGACTTCCTTGTCCTTACCTTGGTTGTTGTCTCCAAAACTATCTCCTTGTGCAGCAGCTCCACCACCATTTTCACATGGCCCTCCTTGGAGGCCAGGTGCAAGGCGTTCAGCCCATTCTGGAGGAAGCAAAGGTGGGAATTAGCCATCATCTGGGGATGAAGCTCTGGGGAGCACCCTACTCTGAGCTCCTGTGCAGACATGACTGCAGGCACTTGGCCCATGCTGGAGAAAGTCCAGGCTGGTGGGAGCAGGAGCGATTGCCCTGTCCTTGAGCTCTGCACTGACATCCAGCACACCAGCCATGGTGCCACAAACAGCTCCATGCTGCCAGGAAAACTTCACACAACTGAACGTCGAGTTGCTGACTAATGCTGGAGGTTTCTCCATGAGCAAAACATGCAGCCCACGCAGGCGATTTCCTACGGATGGGTGGTATCACAGCTCAGTGTTTCTGTGCTCGAGGCACAGGAACTGCTTCAGTACTCCCTGCTCATGGCACATCCCTCATGTCAACTCCTGTCTTGGCTCAAGTGACTTTCCACAGGGTGCCCCTCCTCATAGTCAGGTTTTTCACACCCAAAGCACAGAGCTGAGCTTTGTGCCCAGCCCAGGGCAAGGATGCATGACAACTGCTGTGTAAGTGCACATACAAACTTTAAACTTTTAACATTTACACAGAGAGGTGTGCAGTGAGTAGCCCTGCTTAGGACAATGATTTTATCAAGCAGCAGCCAAATTTAATTCACAGTAGTTTGTGAGCTTCCAGGCCAGGCTTTCAGACTGGCTTTCAGACTGCCCACCAGTACCCCATCCTGTAGCCCATGGTGGGCTTTGCTCCCAGAGTTCAGCTGCAGCAAAGAGTGTAGAGAAGGTGTTGGCTGTGTCACTGTTAAAGCTCTACCAGTTTCAGGAAGCTCCCAGAGAGCCAAAGTCACTTCTCAGGAACATCTCTGCCTGTGCCCCCGTTTAGTTTGCCTTTTTCCTACACGTGCAATTTGAAGACCAGAGGACTGGCCAGTGGCCCTTTAGCATCCCTGGGTTGTCAGAAGGAAGGGTGCCAGGCCAGACAGCATCCTCAAGGCTACTAAGGCAGCTTCTGCTCTGTGATTTCTGACACCCACTTCCCAGATGTAAACAAAAGGCCTGGGATATTTGCTGGAAAAGACGTTAAATACCTGCAGGCATTTTCAGTTGCCACATTTTCTCCTTGTCCCTCAGTTCTCCCAGGTGGATATGCTAGGATTACTCACCTCTACACAGTGTTGTTGCATGGCAGAGGGACGCCTGCTCCTGCCCAAGTACTCCACCTCCCAATCACATGTTTCAACTCCTGACTGCAAGATCACTTCACAGAAATGCTTCATCCCCATCTAAATATTGGTAGGGGAGCAGAAAATGCCCAGGGAGGCTCAGTTCCAGCCCTTAATGCTGCAGTTAAACTCAGAACTTCTTCAATAGTGTTGTCAGATTGGAAAAGGGTTTTCCACTCTTTCTCACTCAAAGCACCAGCTGCCCAGGATCATAGCTGAAGAGTCACAGATTCTTTTGCTCAACTCTGATTACAGCACAAAGAGCAAAAATCTGAAACCCCACAGGCTTCCTCAGCACACCAACTCCAGAGTTCTATCAAGCCTCAAGCACAAAATGTCTGCTTCCAAGGGGAAATGAAGTGGGAGTGCTGTAATACCCACAGAACAGTGCCACTGAAAGGAAATGCTCCCCAACCATGTCTGGCTACGCTGAGTCCATCTTCTCTGGCCAAGCCTCGTTTTTTTGATAAAGACACACCTACACAACCCCATACAGATAATCACTGACACCCTTACCTCACAAGTCGGATAAGTGATAAGTGGCCACAGACATGCAAGCTTTTTCTCAGTTACACTCATGTAACCAACAAATGGAGAGCAAGACCACAGATGCTCAGCTGCTCCTCTCAGCCCATAAGCCCTTTTATGCAAAGGATTCATAAATAACCTTTTGAATGCTATAAACCTGTGACAAATCATTAACCTGTAACAAATAGTTGTGCAATAAGCACAGAAGATTGTTTCCATTGATGGCCCATCAGTATTTCTGCTCCAGGAACAGTACAGGCTGTTTTGCACACTTGCTTTGGCTTGACAGCTCATCTGACCCAAAACTGCCACAGGATGTCCGTAATTTGAAAGGTGCTGTATTTTCCTCACCAAATGCTGCAAATAATTACCAGAAATCCTAGTCACTGACTATTAATGTGACAAATGCAGCCCTACAGAATAACACAGAGACTTCACACTTAGACTGTCTGAAAGCAGGGACCTGCTCTGGACTGCCCATCAGGACTGTCCATCTCAACAAAGACCATCTCCTGGGCACCACATGCCATCACAGTGCTGTTCCCAGCTGGCGAGAGTCCTGGCAGCAAGGTGCACTCATCGTCAGTCCTCCAGCTCCTCGTGGATGAGATGAGACCATGCCATAATTTGAAACACAAAAGGTGGATGATGAAGACACTGACGCAGCAATGAAGGAGGTGAAATCGGCGGGATGAAGATCAGATGGCATGTCAAGGTCTCTGAACTTGAGCAAGAATACAGGGCCTGTGGGATAGGTCTGACCACATATATCCCTCTTTATTCTATACAGGACATGTGAGGTTGGACCTTTCCCACAGGTCTGATATTCCTCAGAAGGAAACCCCAAAGTGCCATCTAACCTCAGGGAGATGGCAGGAACCAGTGCAAAGACATCACTGAGAGAGGAGCCTCATACTGCTGTAGCCATTGTCTTTCCATCAAAGTGTTAAATGCCCTCACCAGCACCAGAAATCTGGCTGGAAACAGGTCTTGAAGCTGGTCAGTGGAGATAGCTGATGACAGACCATCTCTTTTGGTGAGAAAGAAGTTCAAGGCCATCATCTTTATCTTGTGGATGAGTCACCCTGCTGTAATTCTTTACAGAGTCCTCTCCAGAACCCCATACTCCTCTGGTCTAGGGCGTTACAGGACCAGTGGACATAGAAATCCCCCCTCTGCTTTTAGGCTCACTATCGGAGGTGAGTGCATATCCACAGTGTGCTCTGCTTGCGCTGTGGGAACTGTCCCCAGTGACTGCACTGGCTGCTGCAGCTCACAAATCAGTAGGTCTGAACTTCACTTGGTCTGGGGACTTGATACTGAAACAGATGAGTGTGCCTTTGTGCTACCTGCTGAGTCAGCCTCCCCAACAACACCCCTGCTCCAGAAAGCAATGACAGCACAGCCTGTCTGCTCCCCTTGCTCAGTCTAAGCCCCTTGAATCTGTCCCTACAGCATCTGCCCCAATTCAGGCTCAGCTACTTGCATTTGGCAGATACACAGATACAAAATGTTCTGATGATGATGTGCAAACAATTCCTCAGTGCCTGCAGCTCTTTGCTCCTGTACAAACCTGTTTCTGTGAAGGATGAGGAGGGCTCCTCATGCCCAATGCCTCCCAAACCACCACAACTGGCATTTTGCAAACATTCACTGCTTGTGATAAACTACAACTTCTAGGAATCCAAAGGCCTCAGCACTGCACCACTGCAGGCAAGAGGAATAACCCCCAAGAGCCATTCCTGTGATGTTCCAGCCACTGTACTACTCTTCACAGCTATCTGCTCTGCCCTCTGAGAAGCAGCTGAGCTCCTTCCAATTGTCCCATTTGCTTGTCACACTAAAGGAGCCCTCTCTGCTTACCTGTTAATGTCCTTTGTGACGCTCCAGCCACTACGTCCAGGCTCCCCAGATCTTTAAAGCTATTGCTGCCCTCCTGGCCCCAAAGGCAACTTCTCCAGGTCTGCCCTCTGGTCAGCCACATTTTCACATGAACTAGAGACAGTACTAGAAGCCCTGTGTGTTTCACCTACCTGGTTACAGGTGTTAATATCTACCCCATTCCTGAGGTGATCCAAGGCTTTGTCCAGATTCCCAGATCTTGCAGCTCTCAAGAAACTGGTTGCAGCATCGGCCTTGGAGACAAAAAGAAAAAGCATGAAACTCAGAGCCTTCTTGCTCGCCCCCACCACCAGCACTGGGTCAACTCTTCACTCAGCTGCAGAGAACATAACTATACAGACCAGGAAGAAAAGGCAGAGGCCAGGCAAGTCACAGTGGAAGCTGCTGGGACAGACTGAGGTGCCCCAAATCAGACAGGAAGAAGGGCTGGGACCTGGACTTAAAGTGAAGAGCATCCAAATAATGGGGCAGAAGGTCTGCAGCTCATCCCATCACACTATGGGGACAGTGGGGATGGAGCTCCTGCCACCACGACAGCCTCCCTTAACCCAGGAAACCCCTCTGTGCCTGGGCTGAAGAACTACACTGATGAAGCTGTAGTGAGCCCACCCCTATCCTCCTCCAGAAGCCATGGGGTAGCAACAGCAGTGAGCTCAGGTACTGGCACCAGGGACAATGGCCCCAGCTGAGCACCTCACAGCTGTGAAAGTCACTACTCTCTTTTTTGACAGTGCCTCCCTGCCACACCACAGCCAGCCCAGGCAAGGTACAGCAATACTTTTAGCAACACTACTTAGCAGTGTGAGGCAGCAAATGGAGACAATGGTATGGCTCACTAGAAGCTGGAGAACAGGGTGGAAATGCAGTGATGTGGGTCTGTGAGTCTGGGAACTTGAGCTGGAACTTGAACTGGTAACTGGAGCTGGTATGTGCCTGCTCAGGCAAGCCCAAAGGGCTCTCTGCAGCCAAGGGCCACAAGACATCCATGGCATGGGTGCAGGACACACTCTTCTGTCTTCAGCTCCAAGAGAAACCTCTCTTGTACCACTCACATCAGGACTGACCACAGAACCTCCTGTGCCAGGAGAGCTTCTGTTCTGCCACCCCAAGCCATCCTGTATTTCCCACAGACTGCTTGCAGAGGAGCATCCAGGATCAGGAAGCTCCTGGACAGGAGCTGGAAGCAACACAGCCAGATACAAAAGCACTGGGGGCATATTAGGGAGGATGATGCAACACACAGATTCAGGACTCCTCTCTTCCCTTCTCTTTGCAGTCTCAGACATTTGAATTGGGACTTTAGAGCAGCAATACTCAGATGCCTTCTGGTCTCCTCCATCTGCCTCCCCCAGCTCATCCCTTCTGCCTGACACCCCTACCACGGACAAAGGCAGCCATGCCAGGGCTATTAGGACCCTGTTCCCTGCTGTAGAGGTAAGGCACATAGACAGGGTGACCTGGCCCTGCTGGGCCAGGCACAGAGCTCAGGCCAGGCTACCACCACAGCGGCAGGGTGCCATGGCCCCTCTGGGGCAGCCCACGGGTCAGAAGGACAGGTGGAGGGCAGCATCACCATGCCCCATCACGGTGCGCAGCCTCCGCGTGCAGGGCGAACACGTGCTGATCGCATGACCTCCTGCGCCAGCTGGCTCTGCTTGCTTCCACCTCAGAGGACAGCCCCATCTATCAGGGAAGTGCCCCCAGATTCACAGCGGAGCTGTGGCTTTGGAAGGCTGTGAATACAGAGGAGACACAGCACCTCAGTGCTCTGCTCACATAGAATGATCAACTGCAAGAGGCAGAAGGAAACACCAGCATTGTGCTTAGAAGTGCACATTCACGCTCTGAGCTGTGCGTGCTGTCTGGGGTCCAGTGAGGAAACACTGACAGCTTCAAGCAACAGGCTGAATGCAAAGAGCTCTTCCAACTTCAGACACTGCTAGAAGCCTCTGCTTCTCAGGTCAGGATCAACAAGGCAGCAAACCCCTGAAAAATCAAAGCACAGCTCAGCCAGGCTCTGTCATCCATGGGACACACATGGAGCTTTGAAGATTAAATGGTAAAACTCTACATGGCCCTGCAGTAAAAGGGCTCCCAAATCCCCAGCATACTCAGCAGCAGAGACTACAAGCAGAAAGCAAGCAGAAAAGCAAAGCGGAGGTCTCTGTGGGCATGAAGGAGAAGTGTGTTGAATACTCACAGCCGTGTCTGGACCAGACCTGCCCTTTCGTGCTGCCATAGTCCGGCACTTCGGCTGAAACCTGAGCCTGGTGTCCCCTCTCTCCCTCCTTGGTTATCTACTCCCCAGCTTTGAGAGAGCCAGTAAGTTACATTGCATTCTATCTAAAAATACAGGCTCCGTCCTCTTGTCAATGCAGACCCTGCAGGAATCGCCAACTGCTAATGGAATTTGTTCATTTTCTCTCCATTATTGTGTCAGACAGGATATTTAATACCAAGCCACCTCCGGAAAGCAAATGACTGCTGCCAAGCGCAGGGAGGGGGTTAGAGCTGCAGGTATCACCTCAGGAACAGCAGAGGAAAAGCAGCCCCACAGATATGCCCAGGAGCCTGGCAATTCACAGGTAACTCCTGCCACAGAGGAGAGGGGTTGGGGTTCCCTCCTGACCCTCTGGATGCTGGGGCCCAGGCCTTGGAAAACATGCCAAGGCTGGGGTGTGTCAGAGGTACTGCTCTTTTGCTCCCCATGCTCAGCATGTACCTTCCAGAGATGCACAGAGAGATGCAGGTCATCAGAGACCAGCAATCCAACCACACATTCCACCACAGAAGATGGAATAGCTCACCTCAAATGGTAAGAGCAGATCCACAGTCATACTGTGCTTCTGATGTCTGGGTGCATGATGTGATTGCCTGCCTATTGCTCAGGGCAATTCACTCCCCAGGAAACAGAAGCACAGGCTGGGTCACTGCCATCTCCTGAATTTCAGCAAAAAGGAGCACTGACAGCAAGAAATGCAGAGACCCCATGAACACAAGTAGATGTGCACATGGAGAAGATACACACACATATCCCAGTGAGCACCATCCCAGCTCATCCAGCCACAGACACACGCGGTGCAGTTATCAGCACCCACTACCAAGCACAAGTGCAGCACAGCCCTGCCTCATGCACACACAGTCACGCGCTGTGTGCCCTAGAACATATAGCAACTGCTTCCAGATGCAGAAACTGCCTCTGCTGATTTTCCTGTATTTGGAGTTTGCAGAGTTTCTTTCCATTCTCCTTTGCCTTTCTACCAATTTGCCAGGAAGGAGATATTCCAGGTGAGAAAATAAGCTGCCTCACTTGCTGTTGTGCACCTCTTGCACTCTTAGGAGCTGCTAAATCCTGTTCACAGGTGCCATGCTCTACAGACTTGCATACATCCAAGCTGTGAAGTGTCAGGAGGCTGCTGCCAGCAATTCTGCAAGAGAGAAGCCTCAGATCTGGACTTTGTTAAGTGCTCCAAGACCTTCTAAAGTCAAAAATATAGCACAGCACACTCCATCCCTTTCTTTTCCTTCAGGAAAAATTTCCCCTGGTCTGCTGACAATCTAAATCTTTCCCTTTCCCTCTGTCCTGGTTTCAGAGTACGTTCTTTCTCATGACTCCCTCTCCTGGCCCTGAGTAGAGGCTTCTTCTGTTCCTTTTCCCAGGTGTCCTCCTGCTCTCAAAGCATTAATGCCAGTAGCCTGGAACCACGTGAGCCCACTGCACTGTAGCAATGGCCAAGAAAATAAGCAAAGGTGAAGTCAAACCAGAGGCTCAGGCTGGATTTCAAGGGCTGCAGTCAGAGGTTCGTAAGCCTGCTGTGTCTCTGGCCGCAGTCAGTGTCCTGCTCTAATCTCTTCTGGCAGTGCCTGCTCTCACTCACACCCAGGGAGGAGCTCCCACCAGCTCCTGCTGCTCATCACTGATAACAAAAGGGAGGGTCTCAGCATTGCCTCCTGCTGTTAAAGGTGGCCACACTTGGCAGAAGCCCACTCTGTACGAGCTGCTAAGTGCGGTAAGTAGATGATTTCCAAGTACAAATGAATTCAGGGACTTGTGCTGATCTCACAGGGTTTTCTGGGACAAAAAGACAGTCAAAAAGCAGCAACTCACCACACTATTCTAGCCTGGCACACACGCATCCTGCTGCATTGCCCTCTTTACCCTGTCTGCCCACTTGTCTCTTCAGCCAAGCTGACACAGACTCATGGAGCAGCATTCAGGAGGTCCAGCAAGGAAACATCCGAAGGCTGGGCAGCACAGTCACCCCAACAGCCAAAGAACCCCAGGACTGGCAGTGAAATGCAAATTTGAATCCTGGCACCAAGCCATATATTGCTATGGGCATTCTTCTAGATGCTGTGGAAAGGTCCAACTCACATGACTCAGAGGTCATCCAGTTACTTCCAGCTACTAGTGCCAGTGTCCTGGAACCTAAAGTCAGTGCTGCCAGCTGAGGACGTGTGATAAACCCTTGCCAAGGGCAATAGCCCTTGCCATTTGCTTGGACATTTCCTTGCTCATGTGGGCTTATGTCCAACAGTGGGCATGATCCTCACCTTTGAGGCATTATTTCCAGCAGAAACACCAAAACCTCACATCAGTGTAGTGGTTTATTTTTAAATAACTGTCCAACTTAGGAATATCTCTGGAGCCAATGCTCATTTGGACCCCTCCACCCTGCAGATATCAAGTACACAGTTCTGCAGATGATAACCTCAGTCCTTTCTCGTCAGATGTGAAGAATTTTTCAGTCCTCAAAACACACTAGAAGACCTGCTAAGATTAAGAGCAGGTAGCGATAACACCTAGGATCCTCATAGGATAATCAGGGAAGATCAGGAGATTCAACTCAAAATGCTCAGAAACAGAAGCCATACTGTCTGTCTTACAGGAACTTTCTCCCCTATCTTATTAACAGAAACAGGATGCTCTCAGTGGGCCCTGCAGTAGAAACAAAACCTACTGGCAGGTTTTTGCCTTCTGAGTAGAAGGCAACATTCAGCAGAATACAGCATCTCCAGAGAGGCCACACTAGCAATGCCTCAGGCAGTCAGCCAGCAGAACACAGAGAACAGGCAGATACTGCAAACCCAGAAGAAAGAGAAAAGCAAAAGCATTGGGAAAATTCATCTGATGAAAGGATAAATCCAAATGCTTAAATTCTTTTCTTTCATCATCCTCACCCCTGTCCACATGATTCAAGACAGATAAATCCATATGCCCAAGTTCTATTCTCCCATCATCCTTGCCTCTGCCCACATGATTTAGCACAGGTCTGCAGATCTTAATAGGACTGATGAGAGTCAAGGCACAAGAAGTCATCTCTGGAAGGCATCTGCCAAGTGAGTTTGTTCTCATTTCATGCACCAGCCTGAGTAAACCCTTTGTCCATGCTCCTTTCTTCTTAGGGGAGATTTCACAACAGCCCCAAAGCACGTACCACAGAGGCTGATGGCTGATACGACCAGCAGAGATCCCCAGAGCAGGATGCAATGGGGAGCTTGACCATCCCACAGCAGGTGAATCAGAGCATGCAGGAAGTGAAAGATCAGTTCATGTTCCCATGCAAATTATAGAGCTGGAGAAGAACTTGGCATAACTGGCAAAGGACATCCCAAAGCAGAAGAAGGAGGGAGGGAAGGCCCCTGACAGGTTTGTGGGAAGGGAAGCAACCTGTTAACTAACATTTTTCCAGTGCTGAAGAGAGGACAAGCTTTCTGGTGCCAGCATCAGACTGGGCTCTCTCCCATGCACAATCCTCCACCATTACATAATCATGAGTGATGAGCTTTTGGAAAGCCCATTTTTGTGCACCCTTAACAAGAGAGTAAGTTCTGGACTGTCATTGGTGGTACAGGTCAGAGTCAAGGTTAACTTCATCCCTGCTGAGCATTTTCAGATACAGATGACATCTGCGTTGCCATTTGTCTCCTTCCTTCCCTGCTCATGGGTCCCCTTTGCTGGCTGCTCCAGCTGGAACAGGTTCAGAACTGTGAGGAAGGCAGATATCACACACAGCTTAATCTGCACAGAGCAAGGCAGCAAGGAGCTGCCCCTACACAGCAGACTGATCTTTCTGATAAGGATCCCCTGGTGGGCTACAGCCTACAGCACTGTGAAAGCCTGCAGTGCCTGTCTGCTGCTTAATGGATTTCCCAAGTAATGTGTTCAAGATCTTGTTCTGTCATTTGCAAACTATCACTTTCCCTTTGAAGTACAATGCTGGGTCCAGCAGCAAGGGAGAGTGGAGAGTAAAACGGGCTGGTCCAGACACCTGAACAGGAAAAGGAGACCAGAACATCTTTCCATTCACACAGAGCCAAAGCGAGGAAAGAATTAACACAGCTACTGCTCCTGCCAGCTGAGGCCATGCGCACTCAGGGGAGAGCTGTCACTCTCCTTTGTTGTTAGCAGGAGCCTGTGCTCTCTGCATATCCTGAAAAAGAAAAGCTATTTTTACCTCATCAAAAAATATATAGACTGTGACTGAAGACAATACATGAGAGCTCTTTGCTCAGGCAGTACACCTCTTCTAATAACATAACAACATTTACAGCTGCTGAGAGAGATGCAGCAGCACAGCAACAGCTTTTTATCTCCTACTTTTCTGATGCACTACCTTTTTTGGACCATGACATGGTTCAGGCAGGTCTGTGCAATAAACACTGGGCTGAGAGGATCTTAGCATGCTGCCAGTATAAGGGGGGAATTAGAAACATGCTCTGAGCCTGCCTGATGTCAGGCTGGGAGTAAGACACAGCTTCTGGACCAGCCTCAACCTGCCCTGGGCTCTGTCAGCACCCTCATGCTCAGGTGAGGTGCTGAAGTCCAGATCATACCATCAGGGTCTGCCCTGTGGAGAAGCTTCCTTTTCTTTCCTAGTGACACTTGTGCTCCTGATTTCTGCAGTCTGTTCTGACTCATCCCCTACCTCTCCTCCAGCAGGACTAGTCCACACCTGCTTTGCCTGCCTGCATGAACAGAAGCACTTAGAAGGGGGCTTTCTGCTGGGATCTGCATGCTAGGTGGTATCACAGTACAGTCCTTGTGCTGTGGCTACCATAGATTTTCAGCCTTAAGCCAGGCTTGCCTGGCCAGTGCTTGGGGTGCAGCCTCTGAAGCCATGCAGGGAAGAAAGCATTGACAGAAAAACACCAGAAGCACAGGCCTGGTAATATATGTCTGCCAGCAGATCCCTGGTGAGGAAATGCGAGCAAAGCCGTTGCAGCACAGCCACCTGCTCCAGCAGAGCTAACGCAGCACTGTGCTGAGAAACATCATCCTGTGCACCTGTCCCAGGCCTCCACAGGGGTAAAACAAGAAAGGTGACAACAGAGGAATCAACATTTACCATCACAATACTGCAAAAAAACAACACCTGGGCCACCTCCCTTCTCCCAGCAAAGCAGTGGTGAAGAAGGACAAGGCAAATACAGCACCGAGATTTCAATGCCAGCACTGGTACTGGCTCCAAGGATGACCTTAGGCAAGTTACCAATGACCCAAGAAGAGCAGCAAACCCTTCCTGCCAGTCTGAGGTCCATTTAGCAGCAACTGTTTGGGGAGAAGAGGCGATATCTTTGGACTGAAGTTCGTATTACCAGCCGGAATATACCTAAACTCCCTCATGCAAACCAGCTGACCTGATTTCTCTTCTCTTTTGCTGTTCAACAAACCCCTAACCATGCCCAAGTACTCACCCTCAGGTAATGCATGCATGTCATCACTGCAGAAGGTCAGCTCACCCTGTTCAGCCAGGGTCTGCAGCTCTGATCAACCCACTTATGCTGAATGCCGCAGCCAAACCAAGCATGAGCAGGCTGAAGAGGTTTATCAGCAGCAGGACTGCACCCTATCACCACTCACACACCTGACTGCAAGCCAGCACAACAAGGAAGCTCCTGTCTGGAGCCTGGAGATTACGGGTTGTCCCACGTCAGAAACCTGGGGAGAGTTGCCAGGCTGGGCACAGTGTTTAGTGGATGTCATGCCTGAGCCACACTTCATAAACATGTCTATGAGCTGTTAACAGGAAGGAGTCCATGTGCATGAGCCCTCTCTTCAAATAGTACAAGGGAAGATGAAACTTCAGCAATATAAAGCAAAATGAAACAGCTCTGTGGCCAGAACCACACTGTCTCTTGGTCTGTGCCACACAAAGCAGGCTGGGGCTGGAGACAGTGAGCAGAAGACCTCAGGTTTTTCACAGGTCCCTGCAGACCTTGGCTGCGCACAGTCCCAAATGGAGGACACCGAGATGGAACTGAAGTGGCAAATGAGGTCTAGTGACAGCAGCTCCAGGCTCTTTGTAGGGCCTAGAGCCCACTACAATACAATGAACGCGCCCCTTCCCCCCTTCTACCTGCACAGCAGACTCCTGCTCCAGCATCCCTTCAGGAGATCCTTGCTTGCAGCAAGAAGGCAAGGGGTCCACAGTGGTTGGTGCATGCCCTCTCTGAAAGACACGCAAGGGAGTCACACCAGTTGTCCAAAGGAACAGACCTCCTGGAGACCGCTCCCGTCCCACCCTTTCCTTGTGCTCCAGCTTCGGATGACCCTGCAGAGCTATGACCACCTGGCTGGCAGGAGTCATAGCTCTTGCTAGTGCTTTGCCTATCCCATCTTGGCTCCAGATGCTACACTGGGGCCAGCCTGGCAAAGGACTTGGGGCGCTGCAGGGGAGCCAGACAGCTTGGTTTCTATTTCCAGCTACCATTTACCTGGCCCTTTTTACAGTTACAGGGTCAAGAAGGCCAAGGTGCTTCCAGCCAGGCACTGGGGCCAAACCAGTGAATGCACAGCCATGATGTGATCACACTTGGAAAGGCCTGGGCAGAATTCAGATAAATACAGCTTGTGACATTTGCAGCTTTGAGAAAGAAACAACTGCTTTGCCAGCTGTATGTCTCCAGGAAATTCCTATAAAACAGCCCAGCCCACCACCAGAAAAGCTTATATGAGCTGAGAGGCAGGAAAAGTAGATCAACAGAACGTTAGGATGGCAAAATGCTTTGCATTACATAGAAATTGAGATTTTTATACTGAGCAAAGACCAAGTTTAGCATTAGAGCAAAGGTGGGAGGTACCTGTCTGTTTTCTGCCTTCCCTGAAGATGGGGGAGAACAGAGCACTTTGCCTCGAGTATGTAACACACTAAAAACCATTTCTTTCCCAGGCTGTTAGTGAAGCTGGTGCAGGCTCCATCTACAAGAAAACTGGCCTCTTTGTTCCATTAATTGCTGTCCCTTGTTCATTGTAATTTCCTGAACGCTTCCCATTGGTGCCTCTAATACGTCTCATTCACCCATTACTACCTCACCTGAGGCATCTCCAAAAGTTCCCCCTAATTGCAGGCAGGTGAGTTGCATGTATCAGTGCTGAAAAGTCGTACCTCAGAGCAACTCGCTTTACTAGCAGTTGTCACCGTTTTCTTGCCTGTTATATCTAACAGGAACACCTCGGCAGTTCTGGAGAAACCAACACTACAGTCACAATCCTGTCTGAGAAATCAGAGCCTGTGAGAGCTTGAAAAATAACAAATACAACTCTAATAAATGAACAGCTTTTAATTCCAAAAGCTCTTTCCATTTTCATGAAAACACCTCAAAAAAAAAAAAAAAAAAAAAAAAAAAATCTCAGGCAGTTCCTTAATACTTACTTACCTGTTTCCAGATTCTGAACTGAGATTGTCTGAGTTACTCATTCCCCAAAATTTTATTCTGTGTCCTCTAGTTAGTGACATCTGAGCATATGATTGTCACCATAAAGGCTTCAGAGACAACTGAAGGGGGACTGAGTGTCATGCTGTACTCACAAAAGCTAACACAGAGCTCTGCAAAGGGCCATTATTTACACTAGAAAAAACAGGAATATTGTCTAAAAAAGAGCAAATTCATGTTGAGAAGAAGTGACCAAGAATTACAGTGAATAATACCAAATAACAACCTCTGGGCACCCCTGTGGCCTTTAGGAATTTTTTGCAAGCCAGGGTTCCAGTATTCTTTTAAGTGCTGTTCCCTGGATGCTATAATACTTATCATACCCACATGAAAACGTATTTCTCACTCTGCTATCCTGAGACAGCTCTTGGGAAGAGGCTTTTCATCCCTGGTGCCTCAGTGCCATTGCATTCCAGGTTCACACCTGAGATGAAAACGTTGAATTCCACCAGCAACTGCAGACAGTCAGGGGTGAAGAGAAGCTCTGCCAGAAATATAGAAGGCAGAGATCTCTGAAGAGAACTAGTCCTTCAACTAGAAAGAGCCTTTTTTTTTCAAGATACAAAGTTCTGCCTCTGACCTTTGGAGACTCTTCAGCTGTGTGATGATGTAGCTGTGAAGGAATGCAAGGCTCCTTCCTCAGTTTTGGTATCTGCCATGTAACCAGAGAAGTCACTGCCCAGAACCAGGCACTTGCTGGCTGCTGCCAGTCTGTCCTCAGCTGTTATTCATTTCACTTAAGGGAATGAGAGCATAATGTGTGCAGCAGAGAACCTTAAACACATCACTTTGGAGAAGAGTAAATAACATAAAAATGGGCTTTAATATTTTGATGAAGCTGTAGGTGCCTTGCCCAGGGAAGGAAGCACAGCCCCTCCTGAACTCAGCTGCTTGAGAAATGATGCCAGGATGAGAGAAATGATGCCAGGATGAGTCCAGGGCTGCAGCCACTGAAGGAACCTGCTCCCCTCTGAGAAGTTGCAGTACCCTCCTGGTGCAAGGACATGGATACACATGGGTTCACCCTACTCCAGCATGTCCCCTTTCTCCTTAGAGAGGAAAACGCTCCCTGTGCTCCTGTCACCTGCTGAGGCTCCCAAGACCAGCCAGGCTCCCAGGTTCCAGTCAGCAAGCTATTATCTCAGGAAACATCAATGTAATCTTAAAGCTGAGTCAACAACAGAAGCTGAATAATTTAAATGTTTAGCAATTCTGCTACTGCTGCCCAGCCATGCATAACAGCAGGTACACAGAAAAACAGTGGCACTGTCAGGCCACTTCTTCCTTTTGGGAGAGAGCAGCAGTGATGTGGGCATAAATAAGTGGATAAGGATGCTCTGCAGAGCTAAGATAGACGCTGCAGCTCAGAGCAGCCAGCCCTCAGAACATGACATAGCTGAGGCTTTGCTTTCCTGTGGTGTTTGGCTTTCTGGCATGATGATTTGTGACTTCACAGGAAGTCTATAGGTGCCGCTGGTGCTCAGCTCCCAAAGTGCTGGAATCATCAGCCATGAGCAACAGAGGAAGCATGTGAGGGGTCCACACCAACATCGGCTCTTCACCTTTCCATCTGAGGAGGAACTGTGCAATGTGATGTGGCAGGAGGGGGGAAAATATTTGCTGTATACAAATATTCCAGCCCTTGCTCTCTAGCTGCCTCTCCATCTCCTTTGTTGTTGGGGGGATGACAGGAAAGCCAATTTACAGGTACTTCTCCCAAATCAGTCTAAAAACTGGCAAGCAGAAGCATAGAACAAGTGAAAAGAAACCAAATGGACTGGGTGTGCAAAGCTCAGCAGCTATTAGAAATAAGAAATCTCTTCCTGTCATAGCCTTGATCTAAGAAACTATTTTGTGGTCATTTATCAGTTCAGAACTATTTAATTTGTGAGATTCCCAAAGGAAATTCAGAGCTACAAATTGAATAGATCTTTTTAAGGTTGTGTTTCTTGAACTGCACACTGTTGCCTCCAAAGGCATGACTTTGGAGGTGAAGCACACTGCTCTCTTACTCCAAGAGACAGCTGCTTTGTACCAGCACAATCACAATTTAGTTCCTGGAGAGGAAGCAGTCTAAACCCCAAACCATGATGTTTCAGCAGCCTTTTTCCCCTCCCTGCACACATACTGAGCAGACAGACAGCTTCATAGCGTGTGCGTCTCTGGCATCTTACCACAACTTATCAAGTGCTCTTTTTGCTCATCATTTGAGCAAGCCAGGCAACACAACTGAAAATGTCATCATACTGATTTATCTTATTTATACGTATTCAAGCGTAAAAACTCAGAAAGTCAGAATCTCAGAGTGAAGACAAGAAAGGGCTGCAAAGCTCCCAAAGAAAAGGAATATTCATGTCCCATTGTTTATGCTACATCTTAGTACTGTGCTATCCTGGCTGCAAAGAAGATATCTGCACAGATGAAATTGTTCAGCAACCTCTGCATCCAGCTCTCTTATCCAGTCAGCCAGAACACATCTCACCCACAGGATTAGCACTCACTGTTTGACCCCTCTTAGAGACTAGGCACTTCTGAGAGCAAAAAGCATCACCTAACTCAGCCTGAATCTGAAAATTCACAGTCCTGGGAACTCAGAATTTGGCGTTATGCCCACAATATGGGCCAAGGGCAAATCACTTCTTAATTACTGCTCATGGTGCCAATTTCAGCTTTCATTCAGACAGGCACCAATCTGAAAGATGTAGCAAGACTCTTCTCAGGCTGCAGTTAATCCACCCCAGCTATTGATCCTGTTGGATTCACTGGTCTGTTGTAACTGCAAGTCTACAGATAACTGAGAGATGCCTAAATGTTATGTCTGTTTGGGAATCTCAAGACCAAGAGAATTCCATTACTTGGCTGCAGTGCATGCCTGGAGGCAGCAGAGACTGACCTCCTGTGAGAAAATATGAATGCAGAGTCCCCACTTGGCAGGCTGGACTCTGCTCCTCTTGGAAAGAAATCTGCTCTGCTCCTGAGCATCAAGCCAGAGAGCAAGAACTCAAATCTTGCCCCACACTTTCTCTGTACCTTTGTTCTCACCTACCCAGTCTCTGAGGTCAGCACTGTACCGAAATACCATAGCCTGCACCCAAGTGATCTTGTTCTGTCAGTTCAGGCAGTTTGACAAAATATTTTCTTCTTTAGTATGCAGAGGCCAGCAGCACTGAGATCACAAGTCTGAGGGGTTTTATCTATTTGCTATTTACAACTTTGTATCTATTGCTGTGACAGCACAAGGAATGGGCAGGGTGCTCAGAATTACCTGCTTTCCTTCATCAAACCACCCATCGGTCTCAAGTGCCTATCCGCACCACCCCCCCCCCCCCCCCCCCNCAGAAGTGCCTGTCCCCTCAGCAGCTATTGGCCAGAGATGCTAAAGTCACCTCAAATGAGTAATGTACACAGAACAGCAATGAATTCTCAGGGGCCATTTTACAGCACACAAGGAGGAGAATGGGGCATTTTGTCCAGGATACACAGCTTGACAGACTCACAGTGAGGATCAACAGCAGCCCCTTGACTGTGCTGCTGTAGCACGCTACCCACACAGACCAATATCATATTTTTGTAGTGTTTGAAGCTCAGCTTTATGTTCGCTCCTGAAAATCCACTGTATCCAGCACATCTGCAGCTGCAGGGCAGTAGAAGAGGCACCTGAAGCCAACATCCCAAGGGTAGGCTCACTGAAGCAGTTTTGGGTTCCTACAGAGTCAACAGTTGAAGCAGCGCTCAGTGCTCAGCTCCCATGAGAGCCAGCAGAGAGAAACGAGCACATCTTAGGGTATAATTCAGCTGACCTACTTCCACATGTGGCATAGCATGGGAAGGACTCCCTCCTCCTCTCCCAGACTGGAGGGAACTGAGGTGAGCAATTCAGACACAGAGGTCTGCATCACAGTAGTCCTGGGCTGGGGCAGACCATACCCTCATACAGCATGATGCCCACAATGGCACTGATGTGAGAAGAGCAGCCCCCTCTGCCTAACACACCCGGCAGCAAAATCCCATCCCAGACACATCCACATCCTCATCCTCTCAGCTGCTGTTGCCATGGTAACGCCAGAGCCAGGATCCACCAGCCTTTGATGTTCAGATCTGCTCAAAGCGTGCAAAATGTTTAAAGTGTGAAAAATGCCATTTGGAAACTGCGGAGGAGTGTGGAAGAGCACCTGGCTGCCCTGAAGATGGAAGGCCCTCTAGGGAGAAAGTATTAATGGTGTCCAGCACCACTCCATCTTCTGCCACAGCCTGTCACTACCAGCACGCTGCTGCTTCTTTCCCCCAGCTCACCCGCTTAAGGGAGTTTAATATTTAACATCAGACAAGTGCCGTTTCGCAGGATAATTTGGGTTATTAATAAAAAAGTTCCCCGTCCCCCTAATGATAGAAAACAGGATGTAGATATTCCATTTTATCAGTGATGGCCCCAGAGCCATTAATAGGGAATCTGGGAAGGGACAAACAGCCAGAACAGCCAGCAGAGCCAAGTAAGATGCAGCACAACACGGTCCCCATCTTCCACTGCATCACAGCAGAGAGGAGCAAGTAATTCACATGACACTCAAATTGTACCAACCACAGGAGGAGCTGGTGGTCTGATCCCTGCTCCAGGAGTGCACAGAGATCCCCTGCATGGCAAGGACACCTCCAAGCTTATGACTGCACAATTGCTTACCTTACCACAATTAACACACTTGTAGCATTTAACACTATGATTCTCTGAGGATTTGCAAAAAAACAATGCTGCCAGTGCCAGGAAATGCTTGACACTGACCCTGCATCCACCTACCTTACTGAGCCGCCAGGTCAGGGTGGTTCACTACAAGCCAAGAAGCTCTGAAGTGTAGGGGCAGAGAGAAAGATTTGACAGATCTGAGGGATTTTTATGCAAATTCTGAGAGAATTTGCTTTACAATATGAAACACAGAAACCTGAAGTACTTTCCTGCTTCAGAGAGTAGTCTCTCTTTCACATAGAGAATGTGTCCTGCACTCTGTCATTCCCACCACTTTCATTTTAAGATTCAGCCCACTCCATAGCTGCAAAGTTTTCTTGTATTCTTTCACCCTCTTGCTAAACTAGTGATCCCATATGCAGAGTAAGAGGAGGCAGCCTTCAGCAGACTACAGAAATGCTACAGAGAGCTCTAGGAGCTGGAGAAACAAGTGGCTTGAAAGAAACAGAATGCAGTTACCTAAGAAAGATTTCTGCTGAACAGAAGAGTCAATCCATGCACACAAACACTTTATTGTGAGAAGCATCATGGCATCTTTGGCAGCAACTGTAGAGGATGCTGGATATCAGGCTCACAAAAGCAGCTCAACCTAAAACTTTAGGTTTCCTCCTCTTAACTTCTTGAAAGAGTCTAAGTATCTGCTTTACAGGGACTACTAAGGCTGTGCTTGTCTGTGAATGGAATTAAACAGTAAAGAAATCCTATTATTTCCTCTTTTAACTTCTTCAAGTTCTTTTCAACAGAAAAGACAAGCCATTTTCACCTGCCAGCAGGCAGAGACTGAGAAACCATTTTAGCTAGGATGCCCTCTGTGGCAGATATGTGAGAGTACCCATTCTATTACAGCTGCTTTGCTGTGTTACCTGCTGACCATGGTTTGGAACATGGGCCTGCTGGAAGCCTCCAGCAGTTTACTCTCTCCTCCTACTTTATTGTAATCCTTAGTGCCATTTCAGAGGCATAACATCCTCCAAACATGTTTGCATGCATGTTTATTCATTCATGCTGGTCTTTAAAAACATAACCAAAATTAGGTCTGTGATTTCGTGGTTGGGCACTTAAAGAGATTCCTTGATTCTTTTCGGTTTCTTGGCACCTCCCAATCAGATCACTGGTAAGTCATATACCTCTTTTAATGAAAAATTATATATATCTATTTTCCAGGCACTTTTTGTCATTAAAAAGGCCTAATATTATCCCAGCAACCTGCTGGCAAAGCTTGGCAATAAACAGCAGACAGCTTGAGGGTGGGGAGCTGACTGCAGCAGCTGCAGCTCCAGAAAGAGGACAAAAATCATGTTACGTGCTTCATTTGTGGTGTTTGTTTTTTTCCCCCAGAAATCTCCAAAGAACAGTAAAAGAAACTCTGAAGCTTCTTCCTCTTCTGATCTTTTTTTTTTTTTTCTCAGTGTTTTGCAATAGGTTTTTACTGTCAAGAACAAACTATATCTTCATATCTTATTATGGTGCATTTTCTCCAGGCAAAATGCTGCATTTATTCCTAACAAAAGAGACAAAAACCACACCACCTCTGCAGAGAAAAAGTCTGTTCAGACTAAAGCTCTCAATATGCAATGCCCCTTCTCAGTGATGAACCTTATCTCCCAGTTTCATGAGGAAGTTGCATCACTATTGCAGCTGTGAGCAGAGCCTCTCAATAAGTTGCTCCAAGTGTTTTCACAGCTTTCTTAGCTCTAAGGCATGACTTTAAAGCAAAGTGAATCAGTGAAAGATGTCAGCTCCTCTTCCCAAATATCTGCAATTTACCCACAGTGTCTGGCTATCCAGGAAAGGCAGAATAAATGTCCCTCATTGACACTGCTGAAAATTATGGTGGTGCCACACAACGTGCTGAGAGGCCCTGTAGGCAAGTGCTGCTGATCCCTGTGAAATGTCAGGAGACAGCAAATGCTGCTACCTCACATTCTGAATGGAGAGAAGGTATTTTCGCTATGCCTCATTGAACTGCTGCTGGCCTTGGAGGACTTCCCTGACAGGTCTGAGAAGCACATCTCACCACTGGCAGGGATGAGTTCACAAGTTTTGAAAAGCAGTTTTGCTAATACAGTACCGGTGGGCAACAGATATTTTATACTTTTGCCCTGTGATACTGCATCTCCTCTTACTGCAACCTCAGCTCCACAGCCATTTGACAGCAGGCTGACAGGAAGCATTTTTTCCCAGTCCTCACAGAAAGGGGGTCAGCCTGCTGACCATCACGATGCTCTTTAACAGGAGCACATTGCTATGCATCAGTGCAGTGGCACGTCCAAGCTGCATGTAAAGATAGCTGCCATGCCATGCTCCACTGAGCAATTCTTGCTTGGACCAAACCTACTGTCACTGTGAGCTGAGATGATTCTGCCAGGAAAAGAGCTGAAGAATGAAAAAGTATAGAAAATTAAAGCCTTTGGGACAAATACTGATCCCATACAAGCATCTCCTAGCAAAGCCCATTCTCATAGTATTTATCATATTCTTTGGTGTTGTAATCAGCAAGTCCTGGGAACGACATAATGCTCTTCATTCCAAACATGGCATCATGAATGGACTCAATACGCTGCATTTTCTGCAGAGTATCTGGACACTTTAGTTTGCTGGAGAAATGACACTGTAAGAAGGTGACAATATTTATTATTCCTTTGCAGAGACTATCACACTGGTCAAAAATCAAACATAGTTTATATTCTGCAAAGGGTTTCAGTGTGCTGTTCTCTGCATTTCCCATTTAAAAGTTCCAACATAGGCACATGAATGCATCCTACAAAGCCTGCAAAGTCCTGTCACCACAGTCACAGTGTAGTGACAGACCACAGCCTTCACTTCTGCTTGCTATCTTGCTGGAGTACCTTTTCTCTTAAACAGGAATCTTCCCGGTGGCCTGACCACACACACACAAACATGCGCGTGCACATTCTCTCCTTCCTTCCTCATCCCTGTATAAATATAGAAACCTCATCTGTTTTCTAAATGCTCTCCTGCTGCTGCGTTCTCTCCTTCCGCCTCCCAAGATGCTTCAGTGAATACCTGCTGCTTTGTCTGTGCTGTAGATTTTTCACTGAGGATGCAACATTTTGAAGCCATAGATTTAACACAGTCCCCTACAGTTGCAGCCCCTACACAGAGATGTAAGGTTCTGGCTTAAAGTTTCACCCAGTCAGCAAAATCTGGTTTGCAAATAGAAAGGGAGCTTGAATTTTTGCTGCTGCCTGCAGAGTTGAGGCTCCAAACATGACATAATCATCTGTGAAAGAAAATGTGAATTTTCAGATGGTACTGTCATGCTGAGAAGTGCCCTTAGAGAGAGAAGGTGTCAAGAACTTCCCTCCACCTAGGAAGCTGCCCTCTACTCATTGAAGGTCTTAACAAGGCTGGTCTATTCAATCCAAAGCTAACGCTTTCAGAACGTACCCTCGTGGCATTTTGAGAGCTGGAGGTGAGGACTGCAAGAAAGATGTAAGTTGGCCAGGGAATCCAGAAATCTCTACCATCCTTGATCCATCCTTCCATCATACCACCAGTGATGCTGTACCGTTCCAGACCACCACAGAAAAGTTACATTTCTGAAGAACCTTGACACACTTAAATTAAAACAAATTAGCATAATTCAGACTAAACTTCTAATTTTAGCACTCTGTAAATCTGCTTTCCTTTGAGCTCAGATCTAGTTTGCTGTACCTCAGCTTCACCACACTGCCAGCGGTTTCCTATGGTGGATACACTAAGCCCACCAGGTTGTCACATGCAGGACTTTTATGACGGCACTGTTCTTTGTGCTCACCCTCCTGCAAGTATTTGCTCCGGGCAGGGTTCATCCCTGCATTCAGCCAGTGCCCTCCTGGGGCAGACATCCTGGCCAAGGTGCAGGGCACAGAGGACAGGGCACAGCTTGAAAGAACTTGCTCCTGGAGCATATTTCTTAATGCTACAAGGTTTCAGATACTGCTCACCTCATTTGAGCACAGTGGGCTCACCAAGCACATACAGATGCTGTTATTACCTGAATAATTTAAGAGCCTGCAGAGCAGCAGTGCAGAATAGCACCAACATCCTCCCAGTGCTCTCTCTCACCAGCGAATCCCTGCAGCAGTGGATTCTGCCCCTACCCAATATCCCTCACATCCAGATGCCCATATTCTGCTCCTGTTCACCCCACCCCATCACGGGGAAAGGAGACAAAGTAGCTCTTGTGCTCTAAGACTCTGCAGTGGCATGGTCCTTTCTCCTGCTGCTGAGCTGCAGCTGGCAGGTAAGATACCAGCACACCTCCCAGCAGCTAGTGAAGACCCAGGTGGCTGACAGCCATGTCACATCTCTGGCAGGATCTACTGCCACTGAATGCTGAATCTCAGCAGCCTAATCCAGCGATGGTACAGTAGCTGTATATCCATGAGAGCAGGACACAGTGGAGCTCAGAAGTCCAGTTATCATGGAGATGTTCTGAGTCACCTGCAGCTGGGTCTGCTGAAATCCTTTGCCCTCCTGTCCACCACTCTTTTCTCTGCATCCTCTCTAAACCCAGCGCAAGCTGAAGGCTGCTGCAAAGAAACAGCCATTTGAAAGGATGCAGGCGAGCAGAGAGAACAGACCCAGTGGCTGCTCCTTGGCAGCACTCCAGCAGCGATTTCTCACCCCAGTTTCTCATGTGCTTATTGCATAATTCTGACAGAGGTGTCTTGATTTTCCATCTCAGAATCCTAAGCTCAGACCACCCTGATACACCCTATCAGTGAACAGTCATTGAGTGACCTCTTTTGCTTGTCACACAACAAGCACAAGCATGGTCACCCTATATGACTGTTTAACTGTCCTAAGGAATCATCTGCAATTGCTCCTCTGTCTGATTGAGTTTGTGTCCAAACCCTTCCTGACTTGTTCTAGTTACCACATTTCCCTAGCTTCCAAAGGATGGAAAAATTAATCCATGTAAAAGCATTCTTATCGGCATCCTCCACGTCACCGCAATTATCTCGGTGCTGCCCTTCCCCAGTCACCTCACACACCTCAGCTTGGAGTTTCTTCTGACAGTTGTTATCATCCATTTAATTTCCCATATTTATCCCTTATCCATGCTTGAATATAGGAAGGGGGTCACTTGATCCTCTGTCCTGCCTTAGTTCTTTCCCACCATTTCACTCCAGCTGGAGGAAGAGCTCTCACTCTGCCAAATGGAAGAGCTCCTGCCAAATGGAAACACCTTGCTCTCGCTTTCCCACAAAATTCAAACCCACTCTCACAAATTTCTTGTCTCCCTTCTCCAAAGCACCCTCCCAATCTCTCCTGCCAGGATGTATTTCAGTGTGTAATCTTGAGCACTAAAACATTTCCTGCTGCAGCATGCAGAAGCAAAACAGCACTAAGGATGGGTGCCAGAGTGTAACGTGGAGATCCATGAGTCTTCAGGCTGCTCTGCATGCTGTTTTCAGGAAACTATCAACTAGAAAAAAGCCAAGGAGTTTTATGCAGTGGGTTTCTTATTAGGAATCACTTACTGTTCAAGAATGCATTGTGGGAGATGCTCTACAAATCCATAACAAGAGACTGTCTTACCCTTGAACACTTGGGAGACAAAGAAAGTAGACAGAAGCAGAAAAAGAGGTTTGCTCTACATTGTACCTTCCCTTCAGTTTGCTCTGAATGTACTGAGAGGATGTATTGCATCTTTCATACTATTAATTTAAGCACTGATAGGAATCATCACAAGAATTTCCCTTCAAGCTTTTGGTTAGATTATTATTCAATGCTGCAGCCCCAGTTATGCTGCACACAGACTATGCTCTCATGTGCACTTGACGAGTTTTTGGACATTATTGGCACTGCTGCTGTTACTGAAGTCCTCTTGCTATTTGCTGCATAGCACTCTTGTCATAGACATTTTAGAGGTTCCAGCCTCCTGCTCCTTGAATCCTGTATGTCCACTGAGAAGCACAGCTGGAATCTGCATCTTTGTAGAGAGACAGATGATGGTGTCTGCCCCTGTTTATGCTTGACTAAATATTTGGCTGAATCAAGTACCAGAATAAATACACTTCTACAGGAAGAAAGACTTTCATAGAAATACTAACTTTTATTTATTTGTCTCAGTCAAAGCATGTCACTTTACAATGCCACCAGCCATTGTGTTTGGGGGTTGGACAGTTTGGGCCCTTTCTAACAACCAATTTGGTGACTCTGCCAATGCTTCCAGAATTCCTGGCAAGGGATTTGGTTCATTTTCTATCTTTAATACATAATTACAATAAGTCACATGCAACTCAAAAAAGACTCAACAACTGTGTTCACATAACAAGCTACAGAGCTGCCTCATAAACAGCGTCAGAACATTACTTTTCCAATGTGTTTTGCTGCTGCCCACTGACCCTGGCAAAGACAGAACTGTGTCTTTGAAGTGCTCTGCATGACTTCCCAGTGAGGGCTTCCTGCCGAGGGCGCCTTACCACATCTGCAGGGAAAGGAAGGAAGTGTTCTTGACTATCACTGCCTCTCAAAACCACAAAAAAAGAGACATATAGCTGCATCCAAAGCACAGATATCATTCCTGTCAATCATTACTTTCCTGTCAGTGCAGATGGTCACATCAGAATCTCCACATGAAGCGATGACAGAACGGCTCTGGTCCCCTATATAAACTGCCCATCTAAGGAAAATGCAGAGATTTGAAGCTACAGTCCTGCAGCAGGAACAGCAAGAAGCCAACCCAGATGATGCTTGGCACATTCTCTAATAGCAGTGAACTTCTGTTAATTCACACTCTCTTTTGCTCACGTCTGCTCTCTGTAACACCTTCCTGTCTGCAGGGCATCATCAGAAGTCACTAACACATCATGCCACAGCCCTGGTAAGTCCTCACAGTTCAGCACTTGCACTAAATGTGGGAACACACAGGACTATTGAACACCTGCTCTCTGGGGTCATCCTAAGATTTAGACAACCTCCAGCCACTCTGCAGAGCACACAGAGCAAGAACACTTCAGGACATGCCTGGCTGTTTCATGTGGCAGCTCTGCCTAAAGCAGAAGTATGCCCTGGGCTGGACAGAGAGCATGCATGAGTGACAAGGTACCATTCCTTAAATCCTTGATGCCCCTGTCAAATGAAAGCTCAGCTGTCATCATCTTGAGTTACAAAGGCTGGGTGCAGGGAATATTAGAGGAGCGACAAGGTTATACGTCTGGACTGTCCTTGTGCCAAGAGACAAACAAGAGGCAGAGAACACAAAAATGGACAGTACAAGGTCAATCAGATTATCGTTACCTGCCCTTAATACAAAACCCAAGAAATTGCTATGGAAACTGGAAAGCAACAAATACAACCATGGTCCAAGGAGAAGGTTTTTGGACAACACAGCATTAAATAACAGAACTCACTGCCTCCAAGTATCACAGAATACAATGTTCTTGCAGTTTATAACCATGCAGTTCATAGGACACATACAACCACACAAAAACTTCAGGAAATGCTAATGGGTACTAAATTGAAGACATAACAGCTCATAACAGTAGCTCACATAGAATGGGATGAGAAGATATTTCTTCTGAGACCATGATCCCCTTCCCTCTGGCCATCTTCTCTGGTTTGTGTCATGCTAAGACTTCCCTGGATCGTAAGTCATGCCTCTACTAACTTTCATTGCAGCTATGCTTGGTGGGCTCAACCAGGCATCAAGACACTGATACCCTGCACTGTACAAACATCAAGTGAATGAACAGCCTCTGCCCCAAAGACCCTGTGTCTGTGTACAAAGCAAGATACAGCCGACAGGCACTGGCAGAAGAAGAGAAGGAGCCAGTGACACTACAATGGTTTCAGTACATTCCAAAAGCCAGTGCAAGGGCCTTTGGCATGGACATGACACAAGTCCCATGCAGGCTCACAGGGCACTAACAGACACTGACCTAACCCAAACCAAACCCCCACAACTGCTGCAGCAAAACAGAATGAGAGATTCCAATAGACCCTGGTAGGCCTCTGCTTGGCCCCAAGGAGACTTGCACAGGAAAAACAGTCACTTTCTCATTTCTCATCACCCTCACACTGAGGCTCTGGGGCAGGGGCTAACAAGAGACAGCCGGCCCAATAGAACAATGTCCTGATTTGGTGGTTCTTCACATCAGATCCCCCTTAATGCCCTCTGGCAATGTGAGAGGCAAGCTGCCCCATCAGCTTCCAGGACAAGAGGCTCTGCAGGGAACAGCCATGGACCTGAAGGCAGTGAGCAATTATTATCACTGGAGAAGAAGGCATCCAACATGACAGTGTGGTAGCTGAATGACCCCCACATTCAACTCCCCAGCTGCGGCCTGCAGACCTGACATCTGTCCTGACGTGTCCACTGATCTCCCCCTGAGGAGCTGCTCTTTGTGGACACAAACCTCTCCAGGCTGTCCTGGCCCAGCTTCAAGTAAAGCAAGACTCTCCTCAGTACTCTCAGGGTCCAGATACAAAGATGTTCCAACAGCAGAGTTCTACTCTGAGGCTCCTGCTCACAGGGGCACACGGAAGTCTCCAAGTCTTTGGGTAAAGGCAGAGGAGAAGCCCACCTAAGAACTCCTGTATCATAACCTCCAATCAGATATATCCTTGATGATCCTTGGTTTCACCTCTCTCCTCACTGCATTTCTGCACTGGTGCATAGCACATATACCCTCAGACCCTGCTGTGAGAAGAACATTCAGATTCAAGAGGTCTTCAAGAGGCAGCAAAGCTATCTTAGCAACATGCCCACTCGTGCAGGAAGCTGGCAGCAAGAAAAAACTGGCAGCGACTTTCCAGAGAGGAGCTACAGCTTGAAACAACTGGCAGACCCCAGGTTCCAGCATGCTGGTGTCAGCAGAAGGGACAGACACTTCTTCATTGCCCCTGATCCCCCTCACCTGCTGCTAGCAGGGAAGGATGACCCACATCCCATGCACAAATATAGCCTGCTCTCAGGAGCAGCAGAACCCACAGACCTCTGCACAAATATGCCTTCTCTGTTAGGAGTCTGCTCCTGCTATGCCCTGGTTTCAGTATTCTGCTGCAGATTGAGCAAGGGATGGAGTGGACATCAAAACTAGTCCCTCACTAGGAGAAGGGGGTGAGGGTCTCTTGTCCCTAAGCTTTGAACACAAAAAGCGATTGTGGGAAACTGAAGGAAGCTAGAAACCAGCAATTTTATCTCAGAGATCAAATCTATTACTGGGCTGAGTGAGTCTATTAAGCTGTCTTGATAAACCCCTCACTTCCCTTTCCCCCTCATGAGGCTTTTTTATATCTGCGCTCCCTCCCTCCCCCTGCTCCCTGCAAGCTGTCAGGGTAAACAGCAGATTTCTGGTCCCAAAAGTTGTCCTCTGTTTGACAAACTGTTTCTTGTGCTGACTGCACACAGGTTTGTACAGGGACCAGGCTTCCTCTCTGTCATTCTTTCCCCACCCTCCAATCCCCCCAAACACAAACAGCACTCACTGTCACAACCACAGGCACCTGGATATAGGGCTGCTTGCCCCAATGCCACTGACCTTTTTCTTCCGGTCCCGAGAACGGTTCCTGCGCTTACGATTGGATTCTTCCTTCTCCTTCTGCTCCTGCAGAGCCTGAGCCTCAATATCTTTGATTTTCTTCAGCTGCTTAGCTGCTTGAGCCATGGCTGGTCAGACTGCAGTCCACTCCAGAGCTTACAACTGCACTTTCCGTGCAGCACCCTCCAATTCCTGGCCAAGGAAGTACGTTCCCCTCACTCAAATGCTGTCGACCCAGATGAGTGTGAAAGCAGTAATGAGAGGAAAATTGAAAGCAGTCAGTAAGTCCCAAAGGACAGCCGATGTCTCCAGGTAGTTGCTAGATGCAGTCTGGGACACCTTCATAAACCATTAATAATCCCAAATCCAGCTGTTCCAGAGGTTCTATGCACCATTGCAGCAGCCCCTGACTGCGCTGGCACATCATGCAGAAGCCTTCTTGTGGGACAGGACATTGGATTGGTGCTGTGCTCTCTCCCTCAGTTTCTCCTGCAGTATGAGAAGAGATGCAGGCTGTCAGCCACAGGAAGGAAAATAACTCCCAGCAATTAATGCATGATGACAATAGAGAAGCAGTGAAAAAGGAGGCCGATGCATTTCACCCGACTCCTGTGCTCTCTGTAGCAACGCCTAAAGAACAGTAACCTGTATGTATTCAGTCAGGGGCTTTACCACTGCAGTGCTGCTGATGCAGGCACATATTCCAGTCTCTCCAATTTTCTTCCTCACAGCCAGTCTCTGTGCAGCAGCCGCATCACTCACTCACTCTCTGGGTTACGATTCCATCTTCTCTCAAAGGGAGCAATAGGGAATGGCTGCATCGGTTAGCAGGCATCTCAGCTCAGAAAACAGCCAATACTGCAAAGGATGTGCCAAGTACTGGAGCAAAGTGCAGCTTGGCAGCATCCTTTCCTCCTTGCATCTCTCCGCTGAGTGAGCAGCAAGAGGAGGGGAGGGATCTTAGCTGTGAACAGGAGACAGAAATGAAGGGTTCAGTCTGCTCTTTACACAGCAGCAGCAAAGTAAACCCAAGCTACCAGCTCCTGCCCACCCAGGCATCACCAGAGCTCAAATCCTCTCTGAGGGTACCTAGGCAAGACTCCCAGAGTCAGCTATCCCTTCTCCATACACAGCCCTACATTTCACCTGCAGCTGTCTTCCAAAAGAACAAACAATTCCATGTTGGAACCTAGGGGTGAGGCCTGGAGGAGCGACTTTGGTTCCTGCACACGGCACCAAGTGTGTAAGGGGGCCAGGATAAAACTGGGACAGGGTTTTCGGGGTGGGCTCTTCAGAGGGGACCACGCCATCACCTGCAGCAAAGTGTGCTTATCTGTTCAGGCACTTCTGAGGAGCCCTGCCTTTATCAGCTCAATTCTTGTCCCTTGGAAAAAATATTGCCTAGGTGCAAACCCACGGGCAAAGCACCCATGGGGAAACTATCTGCACAGGTGGAAGCTCTGCAAATGCTGCACTTTTCTGGAACCGGCTCCCCACATTCTAGGCAGCACTGGTCCCTCTGCATTAAAAGATGGCAAAGCAGGGATTAATGTCAGATCCTCAGCAACTACCTGACAGTCACAGGTTATTTAGACTGGCAAGAAGCTGAGATGCAAACTTAATAGCACAGATACTGTGGGTCATTTTTTTGCTGGAGTAAGTTTTCTTGCATTTTTTTCCCTTTGTTTCTTTTCCTTTTGAAGTTCCTCCAGTTCTGCTGCTTCACCCATAGACCAAAGAGTGCGCTAAAATCAGGAAAAAAGACTGGCACATCATATAGTTTTTAAAGAATATGATGACTAATAATACAGAGAAGGTCCTAATAAAATATGAAGAATAGGAAATTATAAAATTTTACAATATGTTTCCTAGTAACGCTTTAGTTTTGTGTATTTTACCCACATCGATAAATAATACACACAAATCTAAATACAGCTGCACATCTTTTTATAGCAATGTTTTGTCCATGCCCATGAACAAAAAAAATTACAAAATTAAATAGAAGCTGCAGAGTTAAAACGCACCACAGACAGAAGGGAGCTGGGAGCACAATAGGACTATCACCCTAATTGACCCTCCTCCACGAGTCCTTCGCAGGCCATAGGAGGCTGAAAAAACATTACCTTTGTTCAACAACAGGCGCGCAGGAGGCAGTTGACAAAATTAACCATAACACACTGGGAGCACCTCACTTCTAGACGTTGACTTTGTATCCTAAATCAGCTCTCTGCTAGTTTGCAATTCTTTCTGTGGAATTTCCTAATTTTTCAAAACAGGGAACTCAGGAATGACACCAAGTTCTGCTATATGCAACATCCTCGTTTCCCACCAGATGCACTCAACCAGTTTGGGCATCAACTGCTCAGTGCCAGGGGCCACCCTGAGCTCCTTGTATGAGCAGCAAGGACGTCAGAGCCTTTGCTCGAGTCCTGCCTTCCAGGTTCCAAGGTTTAAGCAGGGTCAGACTTCAGAATCCAGGCCCACTCCGTGCCAGGGCCGGCACATTGACACCCAAGGGATGGCTGTGCTGCACTCCAGGCTTTGGCACAGGGATTCTTTTTTTTTTTTAATCCCCGATGTCAAGAAAGCGCGCTGCAAACCCCGCCCGATGGCATCAGACAGCAGGACCCCCCACCCTCTGCCTGTCTGCGGCAGGACACAGGCTCCTCCTACACACAGATCCCACCTCTTAACTCCTTATAAGCCAGAGCAGAGGGAGCAGGCAAATGACCTGGAACTGAAGAATGAGATGCTGAGGCTAGTCAGGCTTTGCATGTTCACAGCTTCGGAGGACACTGTGGGCATGCAGTTGAAATGCCTCAGCTGCTAAAAAGCAAAATTCCTAAGTTTGCTCTGGGAACTAGGAGCAGACCCCACCAGCTCTGGGCACTTCAACCAGTTTGTTGAGCCTAGGAGTCTCTTGGAAAGCTTTTTGTCACTGCTGCTTTTAACTTGCTAACCTGTTTGCTGCCTTATGCATCAGGCACTGTGCTCTTTCTTTTTCTGCACAATAAAAGCATGTGAAGGGGAATGTGTGAGACCTCAGTTATCTATTTCTCTTTTCCTTTTCCAGACAGCCTTGTGCAGTGTTACCAGATGCTCCAAACAAAGGGCTGGAATAAAAAGCAGCAGCGTTAAAGAATAGGGACACTTAATGAACTCAAAGGGTAGAGTTTTAAAAGCCATCTAAGAAAGAAGTTACTCACAAAACCAGCCTGGACTATAATATTCCATGTTAACAGCATAGCTCAGAACTGTAGCTTCTGAACTGTAGTAGGACCTACTTTTCAGAGGAGGTGCAAGTCTCATTAATATGGGTGTACTTAGCTTCCAAATCAAAGAAAGCCTCATACCATTCACAGGCTATTCTGGAAGTGCAGACTCTTTAACTAGTTGAGTGCCACCCTTGGACTATGCCTAAGAATATCTTGACTCTACTCTTGGAGTCTGGATATGCCTAGGCATAGCTAGCCTAATGTTCTTCAACTTTGCCTGCAGGCTTATACCTGATAAAGCCCCCAGAAACGTTTACTTGGATGCTTGGCTGCCATTCTGTTTAATGCACAATGAGGCACTCATTTGAACAAAAATAATGAAAAGATTCTAACAATTCTACAAAGAAGCACAAACTGCGTATGGTGAGGTTTGAAGGAATCTCCTACATACTAGCAGGCAGACAGTTCAGGAGGCAGGTCTGTATCACCACAGAATTGCATTAGGATTGTATGCCCTTTGCTTTAGGTGACCCCACTAGAGCAGGGGTTGGAGCAAATGACTCCCAGATGTTCTTTCAACCTCACTCATTCTGCAATTCTATGATACATGGAAGGGACTGCACATAATAGCAGAGAAACTCCAGACTGAAAGAAAGGCGATAACAGAGCCCAGAAAATTGTGACTGATACAGAGAAGAAACAAAGCAAAAAAAGAAAATCATTATTTTACACACAAAGGAGAAGCAGAGACAGCATATTTAAAATAACCAAAAAAAACCCCACCTCTGTGGAGGGTTTCTACTATCTTTCTTACTATCAACATTTTTATGTTGAGTAGAAATATCTTCCTACTCAACATAAAAATGAATTGTGGAATCCACTCCTATGGAATGCTGTGAAAACAAATAAATAAATGAGGTAGATCAATTTGGGAAGGACAGGTCTATCACAGACTATTGAACATGATGGAACTACAAGGGAAGACTGAGAGAACTAGGTTTGTTCAGCCCGGAAAAGAAAAAGTTTAGGGGCAACCCAATTGCAGCCTTCCCGTACCTGAAGGGAGCCTGCAAGAAAGATGGAGAAGGATGTTTTACAAGAGAATGTAGTGACAGGACAAGGGGGAATGACTTCACACTGAGAGAGAATAGGTCTAGATTAAAATTCTTCCCTGTGAAGGTGGCGAGGTACTGTCACTGGTGTCCCAGGGAATTTGTGATTGCCCCATCCCTGGAAGTGTTCAAGGCCAGGCTGGATGGAGCTTGGAGCAACCTGTCCTAGTGAAAGGTGTCCCTGTACACAGCCAGGGGTTGGAATCAGATGATCTTTAATGTCCTTTCCAATACAAACTATTCTGATTCTATGATTCTATGATTTGGGCCCAGTCTCCTTCTCTAGAGGCCCTTAAAGCACAGGCTCATTGGAATGCTGGAAAGGGATGCTGAAGGGAAGATGAGATGCAGAGAACTTTTCAAAATACTATTCCTGGCCATAGCATTGATCCTAAACCCCTGTCCCTGTGGCCTGGTGCATTACTGCATAACTAATCATGACTTGGAAAACCACAAGACATATGAATTGCAAAATACCACTAAGTCCCTGCCTTCCCACAAAGCAGAGCAGAGAATTAGCTAGCAGGACTTCAGATAGTCCCAGGTTCAGATTCCATCTGTAAATTAGAAGGGAGGATTATTGATCAGGTATAGCCTGAAAGACACCAAAAGCATCATCTGCCATTCCCAGGAAAGGAAGGTGAACTTCAGTAGATGAATAGCTTTTACCAGTGCAGCTGAGAAAGATACTTGCACTTTTCTAAGGCTAGAAATACTTCCCTGTTTAAACTCATTTTCCTTATCACCTTACCTAGAGCAATATTGTATTTTTCAGACTCTTGACTATAACACAGTTATGTGCAGCTGTACATAAGCTGTCACAGCTTCCAGACAGTGCTAGCCTATAACATCACAATTCCCTTTTCTATCTTCCTTCCTCCAATATTTGCTGCTTGGACTTCCTGAGCCCTGTGCAGAATCCGTGATGAAGGTTCTTGTGGACAGCAATCAGGTTTCCAAACAGATCAAAGTACCTGTCTCACAGCTGGATAGACAGAGAGATGATCAAGGGTGTCTGCAATGGCCTCTAAAGACACTGTTTTTTTCAGAGCTCTCCTTTGTCCCCAGCCTTTCAGCCATCACCTGCTGGCCCCTTGCTGTATATACTCAGGCAGTTCTGATCACTTTCTGCAGACCAACTTCTGTGATTTGCTTTGGTCTCAAGAGCATGCTCACTAACACAATGCAAAGGAGGACAAGGACACTCCTAAAGTAACTGCAGTCTTGCCTACTTCAGACTGCAGAAGATTTTTATCAGAAGGGGACACACAGCAACTGCAACCTGCTCCCCCGGAGAACAGCTCCTCCCAGCGGGACTGACTGAAGCCCTGGTCCAGGAAATCTGCTGACCAGTAACAATTCAGTTCTTCCTACGTGACACCCTTTTACCTTTCCCCCAAGATACCAGAGAGGATTTCACCCCTACCAAACTCTATGTTCAGAGCTCATGTCTTGATACCTCCCTGGCTGCTAGGATTTGAATTGATGCTTAGCTCTCTGATGGGGGGAAGCAGCATGCCAACTGAATGGTCTTCGGCAGCAGTGGTAGTTGTTTTTCAAACATCTGTCTTGAATTTTAACAGCATGATTTAAAAGTCAAGTTAACTGGAAGTAGGTACCTCTGCCATACACGTAAGATTGTCCTGAGCAGGGGCTTATGCTTAGGACGTTCCCAGTTAGGAAGCATTTGGCCTATGACTGATACCAAGCTTCTATGTGCTGTTGGTGCATGGTTGGTAAAGAAAAGAGACCCTAGAGATCTTCTGCGCATAAACAAAATCTCATTGTCTTCACCATTCACGCAGGACTCAGGACAGGAGAAGTAGGAAATGGACTTGGTCATTTCACTTAACTCACGACTTTCTTTTTTTTTTTTGGCCAACAGTGATTTTTATCTTCTTTGGAGAAGTTGTTTGGGAAGTATCTAGAATTGCAAATGATCTCTTGTTGCTACTTGTTCCTGTTGGGTAAAATGGGGAAACACAGGATAACAGAGTTTCAGTAAACAGACTTTCTCCTTTAGCTGAAATGTATCATGTGCATATATTAGCCAACATGTTAGTAGAATTTTTTCAAGAATTTTATTTAATTATTTGTCACACAGGACCATATTTATCACTTTCTCCTTGAAAAGATTATTTTTACTATGATAACTCTTTGCTACCTCAATCACATACTGGTATTTTACCATGTGACACAAATGACAAATACTGACAACAGCCACTATCTAGAGTTCACAGGGCAAAGTATTTGGCAAGGGAGAACACACAAATACTGACAGAAGAACCCTTAGGAAAATTATGACACAAATTGAATAAGGTCATTATGTGCCAGTTTCACATACATTCAACAGAACAGAACCTCTCAAAAGGAAGGAAGTATGGGAACGAATTCCTGACTCTCTCTGCAAGGTACTGCAGTTGTTTCAAGAGATTAAGCATGTAGCTGGAGTCCTGCCTTGCTCTAGGTGAAAAATCAATGTTTGGTGAAGTTGCTGAGATTTTCTGTATTCGGGGCAAAAGAATTTTACATTCAAAGCTCAACTTCAAGCATCTATTTTTAGGTAAATTATTCTGGCTGACAAGCTGTGAAGATAAAAGATGCTGCAGGCCTCACCTCAGCTGCTGTAAACTTGGTCTGCCTCAGTCAATCTGCATTCCTCTATTACTTGCAGAGATCTTGCAGAGATCAGATCTCAGCAAGGAGCTCTTTCCCTGAGCTAATTAAGATGGTTCCATTCTTTTTAGCTTTTTCTGAATTATCTCACTGATGAGCTTTCATAACTGCCGTAATTCTTTAAGATCATTCTCCTTTTAGTTAGTTTCTTTCAAGAACCACAATTCTAGTGTCCCAGACAGTAGTTTGTTGCTGTAGGCTGCATTCAAACTCTTCCTTGCATACTGAGAGCTGGAAGCAGACATTTTGGTTCACCTATCAACTAATTTAGAGCAAACTTGACACTGTTGAACAGAGCAACTCTCCTCAGGTCCACAGTATGATACCTGGCCGTGGCACTGCAGAACCTGCAGGAGCAGCTGTTCACACTGTGCTCTGTTGTACTAAAGGTTCTTGCTCTTCAAGACAGCCGGATTTCAAACCTGTTTTGGCTTGGCAACTCTCTCAGAAGAAAACAAAAAAACAAAAAAAACCCCAACATAAACCCCTTCAACACTGCTGCCCCCCCACCTTCCCCTATTTAGTCATTCTCTAATAGTTGGACTTGTTAGTTTGTTGGACTAGATTCTAAAAAATAGGTCTCCTTGTTCATGGCTCCCAGATGTAGTTGTCATCATGTTGGCCCACACAAACTGAGGCTGGGTTTTTTGTTGTTACTTTTAATTAACAACCAGTTAAAAATGCAGCCCATTTGATCAAATAATGCTTTTTATTAACAGCTTGCCTTCTTGAAGACAACCTTGTGACAACGCGTCTGTGGAAAAGCCTTTGGAAGGTTCTTGTGGCCACTGGGTCTTTATACGGCTCGGGCCAGCCCTCCGACCACAGGAGGCCCCAAGCACTGGTTCTTTCCCGAGGCTTATGCTTGTCACGGGGAAACTCTTACCTGCATCGATCACACACACACGCTGGAACTGTGCTTCCCCCTAGCGTTGTCAGAGCTCTGAGCTTGGGGAGAAACGCGCAGTGACATAGCGGGATGGCGCCTCAATGATCCAACTGTGCCTTAAAGCTGCAGGGCAAACCTTGCTGGGTAAAATGTCTTGTTCTCCTCCTATTCGAGGTTCTCATTACAGATGAAAGAGCAGCTGAAGGGGGTGGGGGAAACTCCAAACACAAACTGCCAGTTTTAAAGGACACAAATCAAAATCACAAACAGAAGCTGATAAAAACCAGGACCACACTTGGTTCTGGCCAGCCATGGCAGAGAGGAATTTGAAGGTGGTGATTTCTGGAAAAGCTTCAAGTTTGTTCTTCTTAATTTTTCTTTAATTAGAAATTCTAGATAAAAATTAACATGAACAAGAGATCTCATAAGTGAATTCTCTTTTAGGTGAACAGGCCCACAGGGAATCATACTCCCAGGACCAAGTATCAGTGACAGCATTCACCACTCAAATGGAAGAAAAAAATTTACACGCACAACTGACATCCAAAATGGCTCAACATAATTTATTTTTTTATGTTAAAATGTACAGAGTTCTTTTGAAAGTACTTGCTAGAAAGGGGAAAAAAAAGTGATATTACATACAAGGAGAGGAAGGGAGACCATCCAGCCAGGAGCGTATGACATGGAGAATTACAAAGGCATCTAGGCACCCCCTTCCCCTTAGCTTACAAGTCACCATGAACAAAGTACAAAGAGGTTACAAAACAGGAAAAGCAAATATAAACAGACAGGAATAGACTCAGCTTCATTTGTACATGCGGCTTTTAGAGGCATCTGGAGCTCCTATTCACACACTCTAGAGATCTCTTTAAAGAGAATTTTATCTTTCTTAAAATAGTTTTTAATATTCTACAACAAAGATAAAAAATTTTAAAGATGGAATGAAATGAAAAAGCTCTTATTTTTAAAAGGCATCGAAGTCACTAACAGTGAGTTTTTAATTTCTTTTAGAAGATTACCCAAGTTATCTTGCTAAAAATACATTTTTTTTTAAACAGAAGTGAAAAAATGGTAGGTACCAATATTACTGCGTTGGATAATTTTTTTTTATATATAGAAAAGAACTTTTTTTTCTACAATAGTTCTACAGTCACAAAGGTTTGTGGAAAAGGGAGCTGCCCAATTGATAAAAAAACCCATACAAAACCAAACCAAACATAAAGGCAAACAAACTAAACTCATGGCCCTTGTTTCAACAGCTTCTCCTCCTGTCTCAGACCCACCCCCACTCCCAGGAAGCAGCGACACAGCTGAAGATCTAAGAAGAGAGGGCAGCACAGTGCGCTTTCTACACGGGTTATTTGGAACTGGAATAGTATATACAGAGAAATGGGGTCCTACACAGCCTTGTACATGCTCAAAACTAAACAGAAATAAAAAGTGGAAGTCCTTTGAATTCTGCCTTTTATGGTTAGCAGTTACTGGACGAAAGTCCATTTTAGTGCATCTGAAGAAACCCCAACTTTTAGATTCTTTTGGTTTAAAAAAAAAAAGGAATTAGTCTTATTAATGTGTCTGCATTTCTACTTCATATACAATAAAAAAAAGAACTTTACATTAAAGGGTTGTCCCTTTTTGTATTGGGTGACATGCCAGCAGTGTAGCCAAAATTAATGTAAATTGGATTTTGCAGTAATAAACAACAAAATCCTGCCGCCTAGATCCTGCTATGGTGTTGGGACGGTTTCACTGCTGTAAAAGAGGCCGATTCCCTTCTTTTACCACACTAGATCCAATGTGTGGCTATTCCTATAAAATGGATATCAAATACAGTAAGAGAATCAGGAAAAACATCACTGACCCCCAGAAAGCGGCACATTCAGCAACTTCCTGCCTCAGACCAGGAATGGAAGAGTGACAAGGAACACCACAGGGTTCTCATCCCAGTCACCAAATGCACACTTTTTCTTCCAGCATTTCCCAAGCCAAGAGATTAACTGGAAACAGCTGCTTCTGAGCTCAGTCTGACTCAAAGGCTCAGAACCAAAACCCTCAGCATTTCCAAGTAGGTACTAAAGCAGTCTGGGATCTCAGAGCTGTGGCTGACCCCCAGGTCACCAGAAGAGCCTGTAACCATTTTCTTGTCCTAACAGACCATTACCCACCCTGTCCTCTTCACGACTGCTGAAGGGATACAGAACAAGTTCTCTCTTGAGATGCTTCCAGCAGTTCAGTGACAGAATGTGTGCATGCATACACACGTGTGTTCATGTGCATGTCTGGGTGGTGAATGGGATCATTTTAAAGTTACATTATATTTTCAGCATAAAACATACAACTTCAATTAACTCATCTACAAAAACACCAATGTGAATGGTTTATTGTTTACACCTAACTCCAAATTTTACTGAGGGTGAGGGAATCAAGGAAAATTAAAGATTTCTCCTGACTTGCAGAAATAAAGATCTTCGTTTATCCTCTGTGTCCCCTTCCAAATCTCTCAATAAGTGCCTCCTGCTAGAAGTAGGAAATGTTAGGTGGGGTTTAGAGGGAAGGGTTGTTTTTCTTTGAGATGTCAAACATTTTACATGGCTGCAGCACTAGAAACTGCATACAGAGGGGCACAGGGGAGGGAAAAGGACATACCTTGAAAATCAAATTTAGAAGATGATTTCACATTACACAGTCTGTCCACTTTGTTAGCAAAGTAAGGCTCTTTTTAAATTATGAGAAGATTTTGTGCATGTTTTCCCTCTAAAAAACATCTGTAAGTGATTTTAGCTGTAAAATGTTTGACGATTGTGAAGAAAAGAAAAACAAACAAACAAAAATCAAAAAAATAAAGACAGGCTTCCTAAAAAATAAAATAAACCAAAGAAAATCCCTCTAAATCTACAGCAATATTTTAACTGGAAAAAGGTCCATTTTCTCTGGTTCGTCAGTATAAAAGGTTCCTTTATTTATATTTATTTCAGTTTTTAGGATGCAAGTTGATCTTGCTCATCTTCTCATGTATGGTCCATTAAGAGACTGCTTGGGCACCCCCGCAGCATTCATGTAGCTGTGATGGGAGGGGCCAGTGTACATCATGTTTCCATGAGGATTTGGCTGCATAGGCTGCTGGGTATAGGCCTGGCTCCCCATCATTCCCATCTGCATCTGCATAGGATACTGTGCTGTCTGATTCATGTAGGCAGGGTTACTATGGTAACTGCTGTTCATCATGGGCTGTGTCATTCTGTAGCTGTTCATGGCATTCAGCGTGTTCATATTCATGGAGTTCACGTTGTACGGAGTGGTTGGCATCAGGTTGACTCCCATGTTCATGCCCCGCTGCACAGCCAAGGTCCGAGGCCCAGCCTGCATGGCGACGGTGGGAGGGCTGCGGCCGTACAGCTGCTGCTGGTGTGCGGTTGCTGAGGGCAGGGGGGCTGATTTGGAGCGGATGGAAATGTGCCCCTTGACTGGCATCTGCCCCTGCAGCCTCTGAGTATGGGGAATACCAATATTGGTAGCAGACATATTACACTGAAGCAGAGGTGATGTGAGGTTCATGGTGGTGGATGCCAGGTTTGGTGGGGGTGTCATAGTAGCTTGTGCTTGTGGGGTGCCAGCCAGGGGGTGAGAGGGAGCTAGCTGCGCCAGCCCTGTGTTGGAAAGAGAAACGCTGGTTGCATAGGAAGTCACAGCAGGAGAATGGCTATAAGGCATGGCGTGAGGGTCCATAATGGTGTTTGTCAGCTGCTGCAACTTGGCTAAACTGAATGTGGCTGATGGTTGTGAATAGCTCCCAGCACCAAAATCCCCCGGAATCCTCTCATAGATGCTTATGTTACCACTGCTGCCTGATTCAGGTATTTCCATGATCATAGGTGCTGGGGTGAAGCTGTTGTTCATGCTACACTGAGATAATGGAGGTTGCTGCTGAGGTGGAGGTGGGGGCTGTGGCTGCTGGGACTGAGGCTGCTGCTGTTGTGGCTGTGTTGTTGGTTGCTGGTTACTTGGGGGCCTTTCTACTACACAGCTCTGAGGTGACTTGATATTACAGTTTGCTGCAGGCTGGACACTGTTTTGCTGCATCATGCTGCAACTGCTGCCAATGTTTGCCATTTGCTGAGTGACAACACAGCTGTTCTGAGTGAGGCTGCTAGAAGAAGACAGTCCTCCATATGAACAGCTGCTCTGGGAAGAGTTATTTCCACAAATGCTGCCTCCCATAGTGGAGTCATAGCTGCTGGGGTTTTCATAATTCTCTGTAGTGCTCTCAATGCTGCCAAGGTCACTGAAGCCACTATCCACCACCTGCTGAGAGTGGTCCGATACTGAAGGCACATCCATCATGGGGCTGGTCTCCATGTTCTGCATAGAGGGTGCGGACAGGGATCCTTGCTCAGGACTTATCTGTGTGTAACTGCTCTCCAGAGCAGGCACATTTGGGCTGCTAACAGAACGCACAGACTGGCTGGGGTGGGACTGAACAGAGGATATTGGACTGTTGTGTTCTGAGGCCTGGCAATCTTCAACCATTGATATCTGAGGATCCTCCTCAGTCTGCGTATAACTCTGCAAAGTCTGACAAGCTGCAAGAGTTTCTTCACAGTCCTGGTAAGCTACATCATGCTCATTGCTTTCCTCCTGTGTCAAGGACTGGACTGCTTGAACAGTTTCAAGATCTAGTTCACTATGAGGAATCTCCTCCTCTTCCTTTAATTCAATTAACCCCTCTTTATTACTTTGCTCTTCTTCATGATCATCTTCAGACCCAGGGACATGCTCTGAACCCACTGATGTCTCATTGGAAGCCTGCTCTTCCTCAGAATCTGCCTCTGCTTCATCTTTTTCTTTTGCATCTTCTCTACTGCTTGGTATGCTTGTTTCTAAAAAACATTCTTGCACCTGAGGCTCCTCCTTCACCCCTTCTTTAACAGGCTGTTCCTCCAATTCTATTTTCTTCAAAGACTCTGGATGACCATCATCTTCATCATCAGCATCGTGATCTTCATTTTGATTTGTCACTACTGCAACTTCCTCTTCTTCCTCATGGTCATGTTCAGGGTCATCTAATTCTTGCTGCTCTTCTTCTGATTGCCTCTGCTCTTCTAAAATCCGTGGCTTCTCCTCTACTTCCTCTTCTATCTCAGGCTCTTTTACTTCTGGCACTGGACTGCTGTTGCTGTCCACAGGAGAAACTGCTCTTACTTCACTGCTGACTATATCTTCCTCTTCCCCCTCTCCTATCTCTTCTGCTTCCATATTCACATCTTCCTCTTTCCTTTCCTCAGTGAGAGGCAGGTCTTTCTGCTCAACACATTCCTCTTTATCTGAAATTTTGGCCTTACGCCCTTGTTTTGAATTAGCTACCAATTCATCAACTATTTCACCCTGAACTGACAGTGGCACCTCTTCCCGGTTCAGTTTAAAACCTGGTTTTCGACCAGGTCTTTTCTTCCAGTGGACTGGTTTTCGGCTTTTCCCTTTTGGCCATCCCTTCTTCTTTTTCATAGGTGTGGAAGTATCTGGCTCAAGTGAAGAATCTTTGGCTTCACTATTCCTCAGCAAAGATAACGGTTTCAAGGGTGGATTACCTGAAAATACAAATTTAAAGACACCGTTCAAACATTTTTGTTTGACCTAAGCATTCATGGAAGCCTTCCCAAGCATGCCCAATATGTTTATCAACTTTCAATATTAGTTTAGATATTTATTAGTATTTATTTATTCACTTAGAAATATTAGTTTAGAAGGATCAAGGTCTGCTCATTAGCAGCATGTTGCACATTACTTTCTAAGAACATCAATGTTTTCAAGATTTTCCATGTTCAGAGCTCTGAGCCTTTAATACACAATTAAAATTAAGCTCTAAGCTACATAACAAAGTCCTGAAAACAAATTTTATTTATAAAATATGTTCACAAATGAACGTGCTGCAGCATACAGGAACATACGAAGTTGCAATAAAAGCATGTTTCCATTTAGATCTGTGCATCTGCTTAAGAAAGGAAGTATTTTCACTTTTTTTCATAGCCTTATGCTTTTTAATGGCAATAGAAATACACAGATTCCTGAATTTGGCAAGGATTTTTTTTACTTGAAGAAATCATTAACAGGAAGCTCAATTTCCCTTTCATCTTTTATTTGATGAAGCAGGATTTGCATTTCAGTGACTTTCCAAACGCTCAAATAAGTTCAGAGCTTATATAGTCAGAAAGGAATGTGATCACTTACTGAGAACTTACTGAATAGTATAAGGCATTCCCTGAATTAATTTTGGTTTGAACCTTCAATTAGGACAGTCAATGACATTTTACACAACTGTAAAAACTGGAGTTACTCTTGCTCTTTGCTCAAACAGGCATTTACTTTATATACCTCCCTCCAATGATAAGCATTCTGAAAAAATTCTGGGTATTAAAAAATTAATACTGAATTAAAAAATCAACAACTTCTTATGTCATCCAAAAATAAATATTTGGAATGTGGATAAAGAAAAGAAAGGATCTGCCACAGTCAGTCAACTTACTGTTTTACAGAAAGAAGGTAACACTATTTTCATAGTATTTATTAAAGCATTAACACTTAAACCCCTAGAAACAAAACCCACCTCTTAAAAAAACCGATCACTATTTCTCTTTCCTGTCTTCCACATTTTGTATCTACTACAGAGGATCAGATTTACCACATTCACAATAAAACTTAGACGTAGAACTAGGAAAAGCAAAATAATACAGCTCAGCCATTACCAAGCTTCATCTTCCCCTACACAACACTACTCAAATTGCACAGATTTGGTAGACTATGGAAAAACAAACTTGGTTTTTGACACCACAGAATACCTTGTCTTCCAGAATGCCTAACCCTTACTAAAAACTGGCCTCAAATCACCAACCTACACTATCCATTCTCACTGCTGTCCTGACAGCAATCAGAACCAATCCAAATTTTCATCAGACACCTATTTAAGAAACTGTAATTTTGCATTTCCGGGAAATCTTAAAACACTTTCAATGCATTGCCTCAGCTAGACATCAAGTTCTCAGCAGAAAAATCTGGTCCCTAGTCAAAAACTTAAAAAAAGAAAAAAAAAATCACAAGCGGGTTTTTGTAGTGATGGGAAAACCTCCAAAAAATTTCTAAGATTCCTATAAAGATTCCTACCTCATAGTTATGATTAAAATAGTCTAAATCTGAGCCATTTGTTAATTGCTGCAACACTGTATTTTTGAACTGTCATAAGGCAGTGCTGTCCCTCTCACCCAGCCTAATTTTTTATCAAAATAAAAAGCCAGTTGCTTATGATGAACATGTTTAGGTAACTGACAGCACACTGTATTTTCTCTAAAAGCATTACAGTTTTAATTTGTATATGCAAAGGCATCTGCACTAAAGGCAAAAGCAGCCAACAGATACAGTGTGATGTCAGGACCAGCAATACACTAAATTAATATGGTTACTACTTTATTACTTCAGAAATTATGACAAATTGCAGACGTTCGGGGAAAAAAAAAAGCAACAGAAGTGAGACAAGGGAGCAGAAAGCACTAAATGACAAGTATTTATAAAGTAGGTGAGCCAGAAATTTATCACTGTAGTATAAAATGGGTGTGAGTTAAAACAGTGGCTTTCCAAGTACCATTTTTGATCCCTGGGCACTTAAAAGACTACTTGTAGTCTGCAAAAGATGGTTAAAAATCACTGGTTTATTTTATAAAAGTATGTGTGAGTGGAATCTCTAAATGAGGATTCCACTGTATCTCCACCATAAAACATTCAGAACAGCACAAATGAAATAAGACTTAAGACAACTGATCTAACTGATCTGTCTCCGACTCCATAATCTTATTAATGGTGCTGGTGTATCACAAAAATGTATTTAATGAGTAATCTAATCACAACAGAATTTTAAAAAACCAATGGTGTAAGACGACTGTGCATGTATTCCCACCAAGGAAACTTAATGCTGTCTGCACAAGTTTGCACTAAATCTAGTTATATGCTTTAGTAAGGATTTAAGGGTAACTGATGCTAAATAAATAGTAAACCTGGCTATTATTGTATTAATGCTTTTAGTATTAAAGTACTTTGAAAGAAAACTTCTTCTCTGGTAACCACAGCGTAATTGAAAGTGATCAATTAATGGAGGCAACCATTTCTTCTTGTGGGATAATGGCACCATACTTGTTTTTCACACAGTTGTTCATTTTTATTTCGCTGACTGCTTTGCACTGTGTAGCCTATCAAAACAACAGGACATCTAATAGCCATAAAGAAGATTGCTGATGGAGTATCTGAATGACAGCTGCATCTTCTGAATTGTCAGTGGACTCTAAGCAACCAGTCACAACCAAATTATTTTGTTTTATGAACTGAAGGTTCAGAGAACTTTAGGAGATATGAGAAGCTGAGAGGGTGAACATGCAATGTGATGAAGAAGAGGATGTCAGAAGAGACAATTTAATATTTCTCTTTGTTATGGAAAATTGGGGGCTTGCCGGTTCATTTCCATTTTACTTCTGTAAGTGACTCTGCTGCATAGGCCTTTCCACAATCACAGATACCAATTCCATTAGAAAAGCTGAATCAAAAGCATAGCATGGGATCAGGTCATGGCCAATAAGATAGTTAAATGTATGAATCGCTTTTTCATAAAACTAGGGAATGTCTGAGGCTGGTTTGACTGGTATTTTATGCCTAACCTACATTTCAGCTGGAAGTTACATGCCAAAGCAAGCAGCTGGTTCTGTAATGAGCTGTTATCATCCAACACAATCTATCAAACTTTCACCAGAGTATGACCATACATACCATTATTGTCATCAGACTCCTCCTCATCTCTGGACTTCCTCTTAGAAGGGGGTCTATGCCTGAGTGTGTCTGGTTGGGCTAAGTGCCGAAAGCATCCACTGGATGAAAGTTCACTCTCCTCCTCTTCATCCTCCTCCTCCTCCTCCTCTTCCTCCTCCTCAATCTCAAACGTAGGCTCTAATTGAGGCATTGGTCGTTCAGAGTCTGAGTCCTCAAATGGTTCATCCAGCACTTCTGTGGTTTCTGAGATTGTTTCAGTGACAACACTGCTGTTGTGGTGCTTACGCTTGCGGACCCGCCTCTTCCGATGAAGAATTGGTTTCTGAAAGTGGAAGGTGGGAAAAGAGAAGATATTTTATCATGTGCAGTAGAAATGAAACACTAGATAAATATGAAACATGAACAGCAGAGACCTCCCTTTTAGAATCCAGATTCACTAGAAATTACTGTCTGGCACCTACCACTAGTTAGAATTTAAACAGCTGAAGCTAACAGCCCATCCATAACAGCTGGAACTTTAGACACACTACAACACAGATGTGAATAGCTTAGAATAAGGTGCAAAAATGATACAGAAAAAAACTTTTTAGTGCAGCATCCCATGAAGAAAGCATTTGCTTAGACACATCAAATTCACATCTCCATGGTAAATAATTTCAAAGACTTTACACTCTGATTTCAGTTGTTTAGAGAGCATTTGTGTTTTGCAAGCTTCTTTCATAAGTAGACTGTATCTGTTTCTGTTTTGCATGACTGAGAAAAACTTTAATAACTAAGTTAGAAAATAATCAAAAGCATAAGATAGAGGCTAGAATCAAAACACCCTCAAACTCCTACCTCTGATTCACCAAAAACCACCACTAGAAAAAGTCAGCAGGAAGAACCCTGCGGAGAGAGTTCTGGAACACTGAACATGTACTCCCTGTACACTTAATACAGACCTTGTGAACTGCACCATCCTTCAGAAAGCCCCAACATACTGACAAAACTGACCGGATAACATAGTCAGAAAAAACCAAGAAATAAGGCACACACCTTTCGTTTCAATGTTGGCTTGGTGAGAACAGGTGGAGAGCTTGATCGAGGACTCAGAGGTTCATCATCTTCCTCTTCACTACTCTCACTAAAACACCTCAGAAGTGCCCTATCGGTATCACTGTAGCGCCGGGGTAATCTGTCACAGTCCTCTGCGAATCTACATTTCAGTGGCTCTGTGTTCTTTTTCAATTGCCCCCTCCACCTTTCCATACCTTCACTGTGCTGCCGACGGGGAATTGCAGATTTTTCACCTTTGCTATACTGTCCCAGGGAAGCTGCAGATTTTTCCTCATCTTCAGCATACCGGCCTCTCGAGGCTGGAGATTTCTCCACACATTCACATCTTCCTTGCAAGGCCACTGACTTCTCCTCACAGTCACTGCACCGGCCTCGTGAGGCTGCTGATTTTTCCTCACATTCACTGCATCGCCCACTGGCAACTGCTGTTTTTTCCTCGGTGGGCAATGCTTGCTCCTTCTCACAAAAGGGCTCATGAAGTTTTTTGTTCTTGCGGTTCCATCGACCTCTTCGTGATGGTTGACTGTTTGCAGGAAGACTCTCCAGGGGAAAAATGTGCTTGTTTGGTCGTGCAGAATTGGCTGGAGCAACAATGTCTGGCTTTTTTTCACTCTCTGTTGGTGAGTAAGGCTCTTGCTCTTTCTTCTCCCATGACATAGATTTTACCATCTAATTTAAATAAAAACAAATAGATTTCACACTTCCTATTTCAGCATAAATGTCTATCCTGAATTTGATTCCACAAGAGCGTTTGAGCAAAAAGTCAGAAAAGTTTAACAAAAGTGACTCTTAAAAATGCAGGATTACAAAAAAGATTTGACCTTTAAGAGATTCATGTAGTGCTACTTACTACTCCTTTCCTCACAGGTGATAATATATCTCACTTAGCTTCCCAACAAGTCACTTCAGTCAGCCATTCAGTGGTGTGCCAGAAGGCTAACTTTACCTTGCTACATTCAAACACAGTATTTGTGCGGTTTAAGAAAAAAGTGAAGAAAACTTGAAGCTGTTTTTCCATTAAAATGCACAATTAGTTTAATGTAAATACAGTAACAGCAGATAATTTGCCTCAATATTCTACTCTGCTCACCACCTGATGCAAGAGTGCAACCACTTAATGGATTGCTCTCTAGACGATGCCTTGATCTAGTTTTATTTTCTAATCTGAAACCATAAAGACACATAAACGAACCTACATATAATAATATGTATCTTTATAACCTAAAGATACATAACTAACTAATGACTGCATTGCTTTTTATGATTCTGAAAAATGTGCAATCTTCACATTTGAAATTTTGTTGGCGCTGCCTCCAAAAGCATTAAGTATAAACTACATGCCACACAGAAATAAGAGATTCACTCTTACACTGGTCTCCGGATCCTTTCCTTTCTGCTTTTGTTGCTCTTCATTTTCCCCATCCTCTGTTTCCTCTTCTTCATCTTCAGAGACAACTGAGTTGGAAACTATAACAGGTGTCCAACGCAGACATTCTGCATCCACATCAATAGGTCGGACATTAGTTCTAAGCTTTGCCATGTGTTCCTGGATAAGCTTCTCACGACGAATGATCACAAATCTGAACAGCAATAATACTCTGATCAATAGCAGGTGACAAACTGTACATGGTGCCACACGAAACAGATATATTACAGAAAATATATTACTCTCAATCAGTGCTGCCACAAGTAACTTCAGAGAGAACAGAAACTCATTAAAACAGCACAATTTGCAGTACCATCTGACTACCAAAGAAAGCATTTCACAACTGAGAAAATGCTAAAAGCCTTTCCACTTCTTTTTAATGGTGAAGCCGTTATCCTTCCACGGGTAACATTCAGCTGCAGAGTATCATTTTTATTATGGACAAGGGGTATGCCATTTGGGGAATAGGCAATATAAGGTGAAAGCTACTGAAGAGAAATAAAAGCATTGCTCAAGAGAAGTTTCATTACCACAGTACATTTTGTTTAAGGGTCTGAAAGAAGTATCACTGGTTAAAGGGGTACTGTGAGATCAGGACATAAAACTATTCTCAAGTTTTCCAAGTAAGTTTCAACTTTAACACAAACACAATAGAATACAACCCCACTCACCAAACCGCTATGGTCTGAAACAAGACTAATTCCCAGTATTTCACCTGACTTGTCAGCTGAGCGAGCAGGCTACCTCGATTCTATAGCAACACACTTCATCTCTCCCAGTGATCCGTCCCACTCTTCAAGCATTCCATGTTAATCCAGGAAGTTTATGGCATTTTTGAGACATAGAGAAAAGGAGGGAAACAACTGTCTGCTCATTGACTGAAAATAAGGAGCAGATCTGCCTCTAGAGAAGGGAAATTGCTGTTCTTTGCTCTATTTGTCAGTGTATTAGACTGATTTGGCTGAGGGATCCCAAGAAAACACAACCAAGAAACCAACTTGCTCTCTCTCACAGCAGCAAATTACTTGAAATTCCACATCTGCAGGGCTACACAGCTGGACATCTGAGCCAGCTTTGGCACTGAATGATTCTTGCATTGCACATGAGTACCATAGTCTCAATATGTGGACACTGAAGTCTTTAGCAAAATCAAGCTTATTAGATGTGACTTGTCTTCAAACAGCATTAAATTTCAAGGAAATACATCAGAAGGTATTTGGGATTACAATGAGACTCCTGTACTCACTGATCACTACGGAAGTCAAGCATTCGTAGGTGATGCAGAGTGGAAGTGATATCTTGAGGGCAGATTCCAGTCAGCTTACTCAATTTCTTGATGCTTAATTGCTTGTCACGTTGATGATAAAGGCACTCCAATATTACACTTTTCCAATAAGCCATATATGACAGGCGCCCCAGGTCTGACAGGGGCTTCTCTGGTGATCCTGCTTGACCCTCACGTTTTGAAAGCAGATAGCCTAAAGATACACAAGAAAAAAGTTTCAAAATATTAGCTTCTGTTTCCACCCCGACTTCTACAAAGGCCTCGTATAATAGCTTCGTGCTGCCTACAGGATGTAGACAACAACTGTGAAGGATACTTCGAGTTGTCAGGCCAATTTTTAATTTGCCTGTTTAAATTCCTGTTATTCAGTGATCGAGTATGAGATTTCTGAACTCTGCTGCCATCAGACACTGACTATAGGTAATACCACGAGATGGCAGCAGATGCCTACCTAGAAACCACACCAAGCCTGAAGTACAATTGCAATACCAATTTTAGAAATGACCAAGAAAAAAAACACTCTTAAAACTAATATGACTGATAATGTTCTTGAAAATTCTCTACTGTCAAACTTCAGGACCATACTGGAGAGTATCAACCTCTATTTGCAAAGATTTCATTAATTTAAGACTGTGATACATTGCACAGGTTCAATAAAGGCTGAGAGGTTATATTCTATGCAATGAGACAAAGGGGGATGGATGGAAGAAGATGACAAATGTGCCTTCTGACTTCTGTTTTACCATAACCTGCATTTGTTGATTTCTCAAGACATCCTTGAGTTCTTTTGCTTCACCAGTATTTTCAGGTGAACAAAAACTTATCTACAAAAGGTATCATTCTGATATGATTCTACCAGTAGAGTTTTCCTCTGAACATGAACTCCAACATTTGTATGCCCACAGGGAGGGAGGGCTGTATTAAGTTGCCCTAGGCATAATAAACAATGTATAGTTACAGGAGAAGTTTCCCATGATGTTACTGAGATACATGTATGAATCTCAGAATTATCTGAGTATTCAGAGCTTAAGTATGTCTGGTTTTATTGCTCTCAAAGTTAAATTCAAATTTAAGACACTTCTGCGTAAGACACTCATTCACCTAATCAAGCTGCTGAAGATTTCCTCAGACCATGCAGTCTTACAGCTGGCTCTCTGCATAAGGAACTACATGCACAAGACTAAAATCACTATGCTGACACATGCCTTTAGTTTCTACAAGTTGCTTACACAGAAAACACTGGTATTAAGGGAAAAATGATCAATATGTCTTTAGGGCTGAAGTTCCAACAAAAAGAGTAAATGGTGAAGTTCAGATGAATTTGTGAGCTTTAGAAGTCTTTGTCCTGAGATGTGTTTTATTTTGAAAAATATCTGCTTCTACTGTTAGTCCTTTAAAGTATGAAAAGACAGACTAAAAAAAGTAAAGAAAAAGTTCCTTACTGAAGTCAATTAGGAACCTGCCATAGCCCTTACGCTGGTATTGTGGAAGAATCATTATACAGGAAACATTGTACTTTTGTTGGCAGTGTTTTTCCTGTTGGAAAAAAAAGCATCACATTAAAAAAACAGATCAGTGAGAAATAGTGTAAGTTGCTCTGTAAAAAAGTGCTTAAGTAGTTCTACAGCAAAAAGTGAGATAGGAAGCCACAGTCAGTTTCTTAGGAACAAAAACGCCAAGGAAAGACTACAAAGAGACAATATTAAAACTCTACCATCATTTCAGATAAGGAAAGCAAAAAGAATGAAAACTTGACATAACCTTCTGCTTAGGTAGCATATAGTAAAGAAAATGGGCGGCAGAGAAGATAAATTCTAATAATAAATCTGAAGGTAGCTAAATGCATTGCAAAAGACTGCAATATTCCAGTGATTCTTTAAGTGTTACAAGCACAACATACCAAAATCCAGTCTCATATCTGCTGTTCTGAATACTAAAGAAAAAAAAGCTTCAAATATAACTATTTTAAAATAATTGAAATAATTAAGGATAAAAATCTTAAGGAAAGTCCCATCTGAAATTGTGGCCCTGTTCCCTCAAAAAAAATAAAAGGCTTCAAATCAGGTGCAAAGTTGCCAAACTTGTTTGGAAAACAACGTATATACAGAACAAAAGGTGAGATAAACAGAATTACCAGGCAGTTCTATCTCACAAACAGTACTACCCAATCTCCACCAAGAGCAAGAAGTAATTTGAAAAGTGTTTTAACCACTAGCTGCAGTACAAGTTCCTTAGCAAGTATATGCTATTCAACATTACAGGAAACTTGGGTTTACTAGCTGGTGACCTCTGAATGTAATATAAATAAAATCTGGTTACAACAGATGTCTATACCTGTATTACATAATTTATTATATAAAATGCAAGACCCTAAATTACAGCAGTTTAAAGAATCCAAAGCAGCACTGCTCATCATACCAACCAATTCATACCCAAATACTTACCTTGGAAAAGTAGCCAACAAGGTGACAGCCCTTAACATCATTCTGTGTCAGCACATAGAAAAGAAATGGCTCCACATCATAATAGAGAGTCTTGTGGTCCAAGAAGAGTTTAGCTAACAAGCACAAATTCTGGCAGTAGATAGTGCTGACGTTGCCATCAACCTTAGAGACATGAGGAAAAGTTCTGTCACTCCATTTGCTGTTACGTTTGAAATGTCTTAACATGAGAGAAGGCTTCTCTGTCACAGGTAGCATCTCAAAGGATGTAAAACATCCACAGAATAGAGGTTGTGACCAAGTCACTGTTACAATCAATAGCTTAAGATTAAAATTACTTAAAATTAATTTTCGTAAAATGAAACCCACAGATTTTTACAAAGTGAGTCTTTTGTGGTTTACAGATGAATAATCTATACACAAGGTCAGCTCCTACTGGCTGCTTGCTTGTTGTTTTTCACTCTTGGAAACCCTGTGTTTCAAGAACGAAGATTTTTTGGACTATGAAAAATTTATCACGTGATTGATTAGGTGCTGAGGAACCTATTTTATAGAGGAGAGTGAGCGGCTTCATTTTCTAACTTACCTCAAAGACTGATATATTATTTTTTCTGTAAATTTCATTGGCTGGAGGATGAAACCAGCCACATTTTTTCATATGCTGTTGGAGAATAGTTCTGCTTTTCATATATTTTAGACAGAATTCACAAAGGTACAACTTCGGTAGCCTGTAAGCAAAGATACAGAAAGAACAGAGACTGAAGATAGAGACTTTTGTATAAATTTCCTCACTCCTGCCAATAAAGAACTTGATGAAAACAAATCCAATATACACTGACCTTGTGTGTGTGCTAATGAGGGCAAAACCACCTTACCATAGTTAAAGTCATGACACTTATTCTTTTACAAATGCATATTGAAAAATATGTGCCCTTAATGTCCTGCAAAATTACAATTACATTATGAAGTTATGCCAGAAGAAACAGATAGAAATCCTAAGGAAAAAAACAGCAACCCCTCCCAATTTTGCACTAATGATGCTAGGATGGATGAGATAAATAGTTCCTATTCCCTTATTTTCCTCATTATCACAGACGACATCCCAGCTGTATATACATACCCTTGAGTGATGGATCACATCAGCACCTACCCATTTGCTTTAAAACTGTTTTACATACTACACTAACATGAACAACTGGAATGCAAGTATCCCAGAATTCTTGTGATTTAACTCCATTTATATACTCTAGCTTGGGCTAAAGATTATAAATTCTACATTTTGTACAGCTAGAATAATTTCTCATGACAGACCACATGTTCTTATTAAATGGCAGAATAAAGACTTTTACTTAATTTTCTTCCTCTAGCTATAGCCCTTACAAGTCATTCCTCTTTCTGAATAAAGTTCAAAGAGTTTGCAGTTTAGACAATTTGCAAAGTTCTTAAGGAAGTGAACAGCAAAGCAACTATATGTGCAGCATAGCAGAACAGTCTTTCAGACACCAAAATGTAGAAACCACCAGATTTCTATGTCTGCTGGAGTACAGCTTTCCCACACTGAAGAAGAGCAAAGAAAAGTCTTACCTCGAGTATTCCTGTGGATATGGGGAGGAGTACCAGGTTTGGATTTCGTACTTGCCAAATTCGATAACAGAAGGGCAGCGGACTTGTGGATCAGGAGGCCCAGTCACCCCTACTTTCTATGAAAGGGGAAAAAAACCCAAATTTCCATGAATTTCCAAGTGAAAGACTTTTAAGATTAAATAAATTCAAACATTTTTATCTACACAGTCCATCCTGCTCGAACTCACTGGTAATTAGGAAGATGCAGATATTGCTCTCTGACACTAAAAACCGGTACCAGTCACACCTCAAGCAACCATGTAATTCACAAAAAGAAAGAATTAATAAACATTATCATTCCATGTATCTCCACTACCATTCATGGTGTTGCATGTCATAGTTTTAAATACAAATTAGGAGAAGGCTAAGTTTAACACAATCTTGTTCGAGTCTTGTTTTAATTTTCTTTCTTGTTATTTCAATAGTGAAGAACAGAAACATAAAGTGCTCCTAAGGTTAAAAACTAGAATATGAAGAGTATTTAACATCACACATTAGTGTCTTCCCAGCTCTGAGACTAGATGGACTACTGTCAATGTAGCAGCTACCAAACCAATATTCAGGATGCGGCTACCTGCTGCTTATTATCACAAGTGCTGAAGAATTAAAGAAAAACCTCACATTTATTAGAAGAAGAAAAAAATAGAAAATAGAGCATTTTAAACTACTTATACAACCTTTTTTCCCCTGTCCTTCTGATAGTAACTGTGTATTTTACAGCAACTAAAAATAAGGATACTGCATGCTCTACTTTAAAAGAAAACAAATGCTTTCTCAACTCCTTAAGATTTTACCTCAAAAGACTGTCACTTACAGAATTATAGAAATCCAAGTATTGCCACTAGCCTTGCATTATAGTATGAACCACCTGGACTGAAGTTACTCACAAATGCAAACACTTTATGCAGGAGGTCAGTAGCAAACGTGAAGTGTACCAGTGAATTACCTATATGCTAGCAAAATGAGACAGCTATAACCCAGGACAATGGGTTAGTATTTGAAAGGTAACATTCCAAATTAACATCTTTCTAAGCTTCCTAAGTGGGACTGGTATCAGCAAAAGCCACCTCAGGATCTAATCCTAGGCATCCACATTTCGTGGAGCTGTAGGTGAAAAGGAACAGCAACCTCTGTTGGTAAACATCTGTCAATGTGTACACAGACACAAACGGCAATGCTCTATCCTATTCCATAAGGAGTTAAAGTATCTAGAAAAAGAATGCTTTAACTACTCAGAGACTCTATGTGACCCATGCTGCTAGCAAACCATCCCATATTTTACTGTTTTCACAGTCCACATTTTACCAGCTATTTAACAGTTCTGAGAGGACTAAAGCCACAGCACTCAAGGTTTTTCAGCCCCCTTAACCTCTCACAGTCTTATGCTCACTTTTATAGTATCCTTCAGCTCTCTTGAGGTCAGTTCTCCACTAGTCTCAAGCAACAGAAATGAAGCACATTAGCTTCTGTGACAGACTCATGTGAAGTCTGTATTTCTTGTTGTTATTGTTTTGTTGGGGTGGTGGTTTTAGATTTGTTTAAATTTCTTTTACAGACTTGGTACTTACTGCCAGACACTGAAAATTTAACTTTACCTGCAGTGCTTGTTCCTGAATATCTCGAAACAACTCCATGTCTTTTTCATTTAAGACATCCTGGCTTCCAAAAAAACGCTCCTCAGTTTCTTGTTTTCCGTCCCAGCCGTCCTGATTGTCTGTAAATGAGAGAGAAAATTTTCTTCACCTACATTTACAAAAAAGTATTTGCTTTTAGTGCAGTGACAAAAAACATCTGGCTGTATTCACACATTGTGCCAGGTTTTATTGATGGGATTTTCTAGTCAGATTTGGGACCACAAAGGAAGAACAGGTTATAGATTTGGGACCATATAAGTAATACTGTGCTATATTTAAGCAAGTCCAAATGTTGCCACCTAGATATTCACAGTACCATGAAGGCATAAATGGCTTACCACTAAGCCTGTTTTTCACAAACAAGGATCACAACCATCTAAATGCCTTATCTAGTAAGACCAAAACCAGGACACCTACATTCATCACCTTAGAAACAACCTTTCAACAAAAACAAACAGACAAACCTGAACAAAAAACCCAATAAAACCCTCTAGACACTTCACCTCACTCCCAAAGCATTAAGTCCCATTGCTGTTCTTCCAGCACCAGCAAGGTTAATGCAGGTAACTATTCTAAAGCTGTAAGCATAGTATTTTATTGTGGAATATTTCCCACTGCCTGCTTAGGAACAATCCAGAGCCATTCAACAAACTGCAAATATCTGAATACAGAAATTAAATAAGTGTTCAGGCATAGATAATACCTTAAGCTAGAAAAGCAAAAAAACCAAGGAAAGCAGAACTACATTACAAAGGGAAGGGACAGTTTTCCACAAGAAGATGTCAAGCCGCACAAACAGACTCCTCTATGGCTGAAAAAATTAAGAAATATCCATCCATAGACTGGAAACTCATGGGTCCGTTGTGGTTTTAGTATCCGTTTTCCGTTTCATACTTCTACCTTGCTGCTCTTAATTTTCATGAACCACTGCCTATGTTATTCTTTTCAAATGTGACATTATTTAGCCCATTTCCTAGGCTGTCTGCAAATGCCTTGTTACCAATGGGCATTCTACCGCACTATAATCATTTAACCCCTCATGACACCTTGCCATCATATATAAAGAGGCTAACGTCTCTAGGATCACTTCCTTTTTCCAGCTCATATTTTACCTCAATGCACCAAAGATAAGTGCATCCCAGTGTTAACATTCAGCTCAAAGTTTCCAGCCTCTACCAATTCCAGTCACTTCAACATCCTAGCCTTTGAACATTTGCTTGGTATACAGGATATTTACATTGGCAGGGTGAAAAATCTTTACCTGTGGGCCATTCTGAAGTGCTAGATTTCCTGGTACCCTTTTTCCTGATCCTATACTGCTGAGAATAGTCTACCACTTCTCCTCGAGCTTTTCGTCCATCAGGGGAAGGAGTGAAGAATTTAGTAAGGCCATCTATAAGCCCTTTGGTTTTCTTGTTAAACTTCAAGGTGTTGCTACCATCTCTGCAGAAGTCCAAGACATCAGTCTGTTCCAGGTATCCTCCTTCTGATGATGCTGACTGGCTGGACAGAGCCATCTTACGCTTCCGACCCCGACCAGGACCAGTGCGAACTTTGCTGAAAGGACCTTTTGATCTAAAAGGATGAGAAGGGGAAAGATACGGTCAGAAGATGTGGTAAGACAGCCTACCATCTTCTCTAACATATTTATCAACCACGCAGAATGTGAAGCTGAAGAGCTTAACAATACAGGAGTCATCAAAAGTCTGTGTACCCTAGAGGAGACAGGATTTAAATATCTCAGTGGACTATTTTTCTCTGCATTGAACATTATGTCAAACTAATTTGAGTATAAACAATAGTTTTCCACCAAATTTAACACATTAAATTTTAAATTCGGCAACCAGAATGAATACATTGCAGAGAAGGCTTCAATTTATGCAATCATTACACACTTACACTTGTAATTTGCCATAGTTTTTTGTACTGATAGGAAATTGTTGTAAAAATTCCACAGAAAGTGAATACATCATGGGTGCACCTATTAGCTAAGAACCATACCACTGATGATCATCTTAACTGAAAACAGCATTGCTCTCCAACCAGCTGCCATCTTTAGGACTGTAAATTTTAAAACTCTATTGAGATGGAAGTGTTCAAAAGGTGTGTGGATGTGGCTTGGGGATATGGGTAGGGGTGAACACATGGATGCTGGGTTAATGGTTGGTCTCAATGATCTTAGAGGTCTTTTCCAACTTAATGATCCTATGATTCTATGAGATAACTGAGTATTCAACATTTCTCAGAAGGAGTGTCCTAGACTGACTGACTATTTTTAGCTACCATCTTTTCAGCTACAGAGGACAGAAGAAAGCAGCTTTTTCTCAAGAAGACAAACTACACATTTTTGCCCAATTCTGATATATTTTGCAAGTGAGATGATGGAACAAAGGCAAAAAATTGTGAATCAATCAAGAAATAAAAGAGAAAAAACAGTAGAAGCAGATGGCTAGTTTTCCTTTTGCTCCTCTGAATTATACTGAGAGTCCTTTTATGCAAAGTTATTGTGCTGACTGAAAAAAAAAAGATCATGTTTAATAGAGACGCTTCCTCTATGTTTTAGAAGCATTAAATTTTGTAAGGTTGTTTTCCAGAACATCCTCTGGTGCTATTGGTTAGAATCAGCTGGTGGTTCAGTTGTCTTTTTCAGCTGATCTGATGTCCAAAACAGTTGTGCTTTTGACATGCTCCTTCACTGTTTTGCACGCTGAAGAGTCCAGAGTGCTGCATCACAACCAGTACTGCACAGCAATCTTAGTTCAAGGAAATTTCTTTGGCTGAACAGTTATCCAAAGAATTCCTGTCCACCCAAATCCAACTCCCTGACAACTAGCTAGGTGCCCCAGAACAACCATGACAAGGCTGCAGCAACACAATCTGTCTCAGCACAGTAGAGTTCTCCACAAATGCAGAAACATGTGCAATGGAAGCAGAAAGGGGCCAAATATTTTCTGGCAGCAGTGTCAGATTAAATGTATGTCAAACAAACTCATATGCTTTATTGTGATTATTTAGTTTCTTTAAACAACAGAAAGGGTTCTTGGGAAATGCAAAGCAAGGCAATTATGCTGGAAGAAGGATCTATCCAGCAAAAGAGATTACATGAACAAAATTTGTCTACAACTATAAGGAATAGATAAAAAAGAAATAGTAAATTACTACTAAGAGTAAAAAAATCTTGGTCAAAAGAAGCACTAAGGTTACTTCTAGTCTTTCACAGCCCTTTTCAGAAAATCTGTAATGAACAGCTCTTAATTGTAAAAACAAACTTCTCACAAAGTAGACTAGAGACTTCAGAAGTCCCACTGTCCTGCAGAATCTCACATCTTACTCTTCTTTGTAGAGACTTACGTTGTATTTTGATTCTTTAACCTGTTTTTAGGACGTCCTATCGGGTTAGCATAGCGTCTTTTTATCTGTGCTGCCTTCTTCTGTAAAAGTTTTCTTCCTTTCTTCCGTGGTCGACATATTTGACATATCCACATACCTATAAGACACAAGACCCATCATCGAATGCAAGAGACATCTATATAGGACAAAAGGGAGAAATACAGTCCACAGGCCTTCTGAGATTAAGGGTAGCAACAGTACCAAAGGCACTGATTATCACATATACATGTAAGAAGAGTTATGCGTATGCTTTAACAATCTAAGTTCAAGTCCTGTTAACATTCTCCAGTGCCCAGAAAGTTCCAAACAAAAAGGAAGTGTCCTTAATTGGCAGTACATCATCAGAAAACCATAATTTAATGGTTAATTACCCCATTATCTGCTTACAACTATACTACTTCAAACTATCATATACAAAAATTTTCTTCTAACTACCTAGGAAGAATCTTCCATAGATAATCTGCTTTCTGACTGGAAAGAGAAGTTCATTTGTCCAAAACATTCTACTGTCCAAATGGATATCAGTCCAAAAACATAGGAGTCATCTCTTTCTTTTGTACAAGGCTATTCATGTAAATGAAGGCTGATCATCTCAATCTGTAGGGATCACTTCTATTCCTTCAAACCTCAAGAATTTTTTTTCAAAACCCTTCACAGAGAGTAATGTACAGGAAACAGGAGATAGTGAAAAAACTTGGATGTGAAGTTCTGACTCCTCTTTGGTTTCTAATATCTGAAAGGTAATTCCATACAAAAATGAGCTAAATGTAGCTAAAAGAAGACCAAATAAGACGAAGCACTGCCTGTCCACTGATCTCTTCCAACACCATCTTAAATTATCCATTTCACCACAAAGTCCTCACCTTTTGGCATCCTGGTAAGAGGAGGATCACAACATTCCATGTGAAAGCCACGGTCACAGGAGTCACAAAATAGCATGTTATCCTGTTGAAGACAGATAATCTCTCTTTATATGTGCATCAGCATCAAGCCCTCCATTAATCTGTCACCATTTCAGAGAACAGGCACTTAGTTTTTACCTATGGACAATTCAAGGTATTTCACAGGTCTCAGAAAGACTACCAGACTATAATAAAAGCTACAGATATTTGCCTCTAAAGTAATTTCATTTTGTAGTTTAACATTAACAGACACAAAACTGGCGTCCTCTTCATTCAATCCATACTCCACTATACTCACAGCATTTTTTCCTTGATCTCTACAGGAACTACATGTTTTGCATTCAATACACTGCCATCGCAAGGCTTTCACTCGAACTGTCAGCTCTGGAGAGAATTTCAAACAGGACGGGTGACCTAGAGAAAAAAGAGAAAATTTTACCGGTAAGATCATTATACTAGGGTAGATAGCTCACATAGAGACTACTTTATCAATTATGTACTCCCATGCAGAATTTTGGTTATCCAGACACTCTTATTTTTCGGTCCTTCTAGTCTTACCTACTTATAACACACACCAATGCCCTAGATAGCAAATGGCAGGCCCACATACAGAAGAACCCAAAGATAATTCTTCATAACTGAATTGAGAAACATGGTGAAACTGGTCTTCATTCCACATTTTAAAAAACCCCTCCCAGGAGCCAAATGAATTATTTGTGCTAGGCTAACTTAGCTGTCTCCCCTCTGGAAGTCTAAGATTCAGCTGAACGAACTGTATTGTATGCCACAGAAGCATATTCCTCACGTCTGGGTCAGCAGGAGTGACTATGCGAGAGTTCTCTGTCTTAAGTGGCAGCACCAGGCGGTGTACAAGCTTTTCTGTCTCAAGGGAAGGGGATAACACCAGCAGCCCTGTAAATGGTCACCTACCACTGTTGCCACAGTCAGCACAAGAGATGAGCTCTTCAGGTTTCTTCTCCCGATTTTGCTCTTTTGTACCAAGGCAGAAACTGCAAATTGGAATTGGTTCAGCAACCGGCTGTGAGGAAAACAGACAGTAAGAGCACTGAGTATCTCAAGGGAGCAAACCGTAATACACAAAATGACACAGATGTTTATATATCACATAAACATGATGTAACACACATCATCCCTCAAAATATTTACCTGGTTCTACCATTCAATACAGCACTAATTGAAAAGAAGTTAGTACTCCAAAGTACAAAAACTGTACAACTATTAACGCTGTTACGAAAAACTAAAATAAAATTTTCCTGCAGAAAATTATGCGAGTATGCTATTTAGAAATCACAAGCAGATAAAAAGGTGTGCTCTCTCTGAAAAAGTTATGGGTGGAGTTAGACACTGTGTAACAAAAAAGATGCATTTAAGATGAGGCACAGCATTAGCCAAGTAAGAAATAGATATGAACTAGCCAACAATACATTTGGACTGGAATAAGCAGGACATTTTTAAATTTAAGGACTGACATTCTACAGCCTCATCAAATATGTATCCTCTGCAGGAAGTTCATGAGCAATTTATTTCATCAAAGAGAGTTTTATAGACACTCAACAGCCTAAGACAGTCGCTCTTTTCTATTCTAGCCAGTATTTGTGCATACCCTGTTCATTCCCACAGTCCTTCAAATTTGGAAGCCCACATGTAAATACTGTCCAGGTTTGGAAGTACCAGATCAAAGACTATCCTTCACAGCTTCAATTATCACCCCTGGCAAGCTGTAAGCAAAAACTTTACCACATTTAAAAAAACCCTCAAAATATTTACAGTTTGGGGGAAGGCTCTACTAGCATTCAAAATGTTTTAGAATAATTAATTAAATTGGAACAATTTTGAATGTGGAGATCAGACTACTCTTCCAAAGCTTCTGTGTGAGACTGTTATGCTAAGCATGGAGAGATTTCACTGCTGCTGTGTTTGTTCAGCAAAGAATATCCTGGCAAGTGCAAAATGCAAGCACACAATGAAAGATTCGTGAAAACAAGACTGCAAGCAGGCAGCTCAGTTTCATACTGCAAATTTTTGGCAGACATTCAACTCCTTCTGCTGTTTTGCTTGCAAGTACATCTATCTGTGTGATGTCACCAGATTCAGTGAGGGAGGGAGCCAGAACAAATTGGACTGACAGTGTCTTACAGCCTGCCAGCCTCTCAGCACATGTTGTTACTATACAAAGGATTTCTAGAAACCAAATGTGCCTTAAAGATTCACAGACTGTGTGCTCTCCTAAAGGCGACTAAGGAGAAATGCCTATGGAAAAAGTGTGTGTGTATAGTAATTTTACAGTCTCAGTTTTGGCCAACCCATCTGCTTTGTAGTCTTCTTAATTTAGGAAAAGTGAGGTTAGGAAAAGCCTCAAAACTCACAGTCAAGTTAGCAGGCCATGATGCAAGTTGCAGGCCACGATGTCACAATGGTCACTTGCCAGTAATGTTAAAGCACTTTACAGATGTTTTAATACCACCTGGAGTTCACTAGATACCAGGACTATCTTTGTCCCATCATCACATATATGCTTCCAGTAGTCATTGTGGTTGGAATTGGGTGGGTATAGAATTTAAACCAGCATAAAAGGAACACATGCACTCACATTAACTTTTTTTTTTTTGCTTTGCTCTTTAGGAACCCCTGAATGTTAGCCTCCTAGAAGCAATGGTAGGTGGCTTCTGAGAATTCACACTACATAATGTTATTTTGTGTCTGTTTTTAAGCAAGTGACAAATCATTACTCCTCCCTTCAAATAGCCCATTCGGTTACAAAGATCTCCCTCAAAAGCTGTAGCTCCTGGCAAGAGCAGATGAACCAGAAAAGACAGAGGCAAAGTACAACCTACACCACATGGAAAAAATTATTTAAAACATGAGGAAACATGTTTCAGTGAGCATGGCATCACAAAGTCTGGATCCCATGCCTTTTGGATCAGTGGCTGGAGAGGAAAACTGCTTCAATTCCATGCCTCAATAAAATCAGAACCAATGAATTTCATACTGTCAAAGTAATTTTACAAATCATGTGGGCTTTTTTGCTGTATATAGAGAAAACTGCAGAATTTAAGAAATAATATTCAATAATATCAACTTGTAGCAGCAATGGTTAGTAACTAACGCCTCTTCTATATAAGTTACCAAATCACAACTCAATGTTCCCTCCAGACTGTATAGTGAAGAAAAAAAATGAAGCAACTGAGAGTAAAAACAGAAATCCCTTAAAATATGTTTTTACTCAAGAAAACAATGCTAAATGTATTTTAATACACCCAAGAAAAGCTATTACCGTAACACACACATGTATGTTTGTCTGTGTAAATGGATATTGTCTCCAATTCACTTCCTGAATCTCACTTGAAAGGAAGAAGCATATTTATATGGCAGAATGATGGCTTAAAACGTGAGACTACATTAAAACAAATGTAAGGGAGAAAAGATAAAATAGCATACAGAAGAAAAGAACAAGCATGAAATACGTACCTCTTCTTAAGAGAAACATATAGGGTCATTTAAATAGGAAAATTAAAGGCCATTTAAAATAAGCGCTGCTGTTTGAGGAAGGACAAATACAACAGAAAGAAAATCTGAAATGCTGCTACAAGAGTAGAATCAAGTGCAAAGGCCAATAGCTTGGATATTAGTGAGGTATATACAGGCTGAATTTTCTGCAGTGATTACTGGTATCTGGAAACCAATGCAAAAAAGCAATGTGAATAGTATCTCGGGCTGACATTCAAACTCAAGAAATTATCTTATTATCAGATGTGCACATGGTAAAAACTTCACAGAATGTCAACTGGAAATGCTTAGACAGTCAATTGTTAAATAACCTTCCCAGAACCAACAAGTTCTCTAATCAGAGGATTAAAACTATTCAAGATTTGTTATTCACAATCAGAATCACATGCCAAGACTTCCTGACTTTAAACTCAGGGTAATGAGGGGAAAGAGAGGCTCAGATTTTCTTCACTGCAGTATAAAGAAAGTCCCTTCGACACTGATTCAGGAACCTAGCAGTTGAAGTTACTGAAGTTTTCTTTACCCAAAGTTATATCCTGTGAGCTCTCACCTACACTTTGTTCCACCTTCATACTTTTCAAGAATACACATGATGCTGTTTTTGGAGTGACAGATGATTATATTACTCTATTTTAGATCAAAAGGTATTTCTAAGAAGTCACAGACTTCCATAGCTGCAAAAGAAAAACACACCCCTCGAATCAAGAGCAAGCTAAAATCTTAATTCCTGTCACTGAAAAAAAACTTGAATTCTACAATACTTAGATTATCACAAAAAATATGGAACTTCAATATTGACTTTGATTTCTAGAAATAACAAGTTACTTTGGGGATGAGATTTTTTTTGTTAAAACCTAAGTAATGTCTGTGCATAGAGGTAATTATTCTATCTTTAAATACTGTATACTGCTTACTTCAAGATTAGCAGCATCCCTAAAATAATGGAAAATACTTCAGTTAGAAAATGGAAAAAAAGTATTTAACAGAATGCAGAGCCCCACATAAACATGATACCAGAGAAGACACAAAAGGAACTGTCAATGAGCGTTTCATGCACATTAAAGATCTCTATTTGATTCAAGGCTGCTATTTGTAGTTTACCCAGGATACCCGCACAAGTTTAACTGGGAGACCAAATCCTACTCAGTTTTTGAAATTCTACCACCTTGAGCACAAAATGGAGAGAACAAAAGAAACATTCTACACATAAGTCTTCATTATCAAAATTCACTGTTCAATATAACACTCTTGACAGTAAGACTTAACAAAGTCCCGTGCTCTTGATCCACAGTCATTCCATGCTATTTTCTCTCCCTGCACCGTCTGCACAGACACAGACCATTCTCACATGAGCAGCCTTTTACAGCAAGTGCGGCAAAACCCCAAACACATGCAGATAAAACCTCCTCCAAATAGGTCTGTTGCTGAGACACCACCCACACATGTTCAGGTATCCTGAATTTGCAAAGCCAGGTGAAGTCAGTGCTAACCCTTTATGGTTGTACATTTTGAAGGAAAAAAAAACAAACATTGGTGGCAGCACTAAGCAAGTGCATCTAGTCGTTCCTGAGATTGCACTAAAGATTTCGCAGGCAGCTTAATGATTAGCAGCTTCTGAAGTTCAGTCATTGCAATACTCAGCAGCAGAATTACTTTTTTTCCTTCCATGCACACCTTCAAGGAATTCACTATGAGTCCAGACAAGTTCAGAGATCCAGCATTACAATCAAAACATGCATTACTAAATATCCAGAACTGAGTCTCAAAGACTGAGGAGAAACCTAATGCCTGGGAGAGGCTGTATACTGTTCATGAATTCTAAATGAAGTCAAACCTATACACACGTTCATCTAAAGGCTGTATCCAACACCAATTTTTCTGGACTTTTAAGATTAGATGGGACAGTTCAGCAGAAATGGGGAGAAATATATAGAACTGGTGACTTCTTTTATAGCTCAGAACATCTTTAGTTTTGACAAAATTTTCATTTTAACCACTGATAAGTGGAGATAGAATAGTGACTCAACTTACTGCTAAAGGTTCAAAAAAAAGCAAAGACTCCAGGAAATGAAGAGGTTCAGTCTCATATTTTTAACAGCACTTGTGAAGGTATTTAACTATGTACCAAGATCCATAATTTGTTCTATTCAGTTTTCCAAAATACAGTGAACTAACAGAGGTATTGGTAATCAGACGTTTTAGTAATTCATAGGTCTTCACAGAAACATGATTGAAAGAATCCATATTTTCAAACCAGAAGTTACTGTTCATGCATAGGTCCACAGACAGGTTAACTGACCTCCAAATATACCTTCAAAACAAGCAAATACATTACAAATGGGATTCTGCTTCCTACTCAAGGGTCATTCTTTTAGGACACTGTTCTCCCTCCTTTCTTTTGCATCTCACTATAAGACCAGATTTACCACAATAGCAGTAACAATGGGTAGACTGCCAGATTCTTGAACATTTAAACAAGCAAGGTTACAACCGTTCATCCAATGCCAGAAGCAGTATTAGTAGCTGCTCCGAGGAAAGGTGTTCATACAGTCAGAAAAATATTGGTGAGGAAAGAAAAATTAAGATTTATACACCGAATACAGAGAAAACCTAAATAGGTGGACTAGAGGCCAACATGACTTAATCACAACTCATTAGGATAAATGTTTGAAATCCTTGAACAAGCAAATACCCACCTACTTCACAGAGACTGAAGGACTCAGCAGTTTGTCACACATAGTGTTTATCCACCACATTTTGTTGACTGAATGTTTGGAGTTAAGAACATGGAACCTACTTTTCAACTAAAATGGCACTACTTCATTTAATACCTATTGCTTTTAAGATGTTTTTTCCACCATCACTATGACTGAAGATAAAATTGCTGGGAAACTAGGAGAAAAGCAGGGACAGAATGACCTGTCCTCATCCTTTTGGCTGTTTCTTCCCTTCCTACATAACAAAGTTAACACTGGAATCAAGCTGTTGTCTCTTTATCGACATGCTCCATCATCCACTCTCTTCCCTGTCTGACTAGCCTTTAAAGCTCTGTAGTAAATACAATTCCTTTATTAACCTAACTTCAGAGAGATGGCATTCCATATCTGTCAATAATCTACTGGGCAGAAAGGACTGACAACAGGGATGTGGCCAATATATTGGACTAGTCTCCTGCTTTTTAATCCATTATCCTGTACTCAGCTTCTGCTGAAACTGTGTCAGAGAACACTGTTAAAAGGATTTCCTCCACAGTAGTACCCATTGATCCAGGTACTCATCATAACATTTGATGTCCTCCCACAGTGACACACTTTGCCTCTAAGTTATCATGACTCCAGACACTGCCAGTGCCACTTTTGGTAGCATTCAGTCCCATTCCACGCTAAATGCCTCAGTTCATAGCACCCATTCACAGGTGTCCATGGCAATAGCACCTCCTTAGAATCGCTCAATTTTTAAGAGCTATTTCACCTGTTCACTAATCAAGTGAATAAAGATCAAAGTAATTTTTAACACTTGGGTTTCCAGAGTTACAGAGTGTACAGATGGTGGCCATCTGTTATCAACCACAAGGTTTTTTTAGACAGAACTACAGACTTCTCTTCCCCAGAACCAGCTGGAAGACAGTGAATCCTAATCCTCTTCCAGCTGGGAGCCCAAGCTTGAACAGCGCCCTTGGAGAGATGGGTGAGCTCTCAATATGCAATTACAGTGCTCTGATTGCAGATCATTTATGTACTCCACCCCACACAAATCAATCCAAAGATAACCTCTTTACCAGTAATCAGACAGTTCTTTCATTTAAGACATGGAATTAACAATTACTAACTTTAAATAGACACAATATAGCAATAGTTATTGTACGCTTAAAGGCCTTCAAAACAACTATGAGATATAAGAAGTTTGGCTTCATGTGACTTTACGAGTGCACACTGGGATCTCTAACTACTATTGGCAAGAGGGAAGGCCTGAAGGATGCTGCATCTATAATAATCCACAGTTAAACTGATGGATAAGTACCAAAAGATATAAACAGCAACACAAAACTAGGAAACAGACAAGCCATAAGAAACATGCAAGACAGCAGCACTGGGAATCTGCTTTAAATATCACTCCTACTTTTCAGCCACAGAAGTTCCTCTCATTTTTCTTTTCAGTAAGCACTTCCAGAATTTTGGCTTTATAATCTCACCTGTACTGCAGGATATTACTAAGATATTTACTTAAAGGTTGCTGCAGCCATAGCCAGTTTTAACTGACATAAAAGACAGTTTCAAGGACAGTGCAAATGGATATCAAATAATACCACCCATATTTTCCTTCTAACTGAGGAAGAAACAGTCCTACTGTTGTCCTGAGATCAAATTTCGGATGCTCTGAAAACTTTCAACATGTATAGCAATTATTTCCACTTCTTCTTTAGTTAGCTGATACGTTACTGTTGTTTTTTTTAATAATAACGATTTTACAAAGATTCTTTCTGTAACAAATGCAACAAAACAAAAGAAGAGCAAGCTCTCTTTAAGGCATCCAGCCTTAAGGTCTGCAACTTACTACAGCTTAAGTTCCTCACCATGGTGTACTAAGAAAGAGCTCTTTGCTCTTAAACAGTATTAAATATTACTGTGTTGCAGTAGTCTCTCAAAGTAATGCAGTAATTATTGCATTGTAGCAATACTATATTAACTGTTGAACAGTCGTCCTGGTTTTGCTGAAATCATGTTAATTCTTCTCCTAGTAGCTGGCATGATGCTGTGTTTTGTAGGATGAGAATACTTTGGATAACTTACTGATGTTCCAGTTGCTGCCAAGTAGGCCTTGCATCAAGTCAAGGATATTTTAGCTTCTCACCCCACCCACAGTGAGGAGGCTGGCAGGCAGAGGATGCTGGGATGGGACACAGCTGGGACAGCTGACCCAGCCTGTCCAAAGAGATATTCTAGACCATATGGTGTCATGCTCAGTACATAAACTGGGGAGAAGCTGTCTGGAGGCTGCTGCTGGGGACTGTCAGGCCATCAGTTAGCAGGTGGGAGGTTGAACTTTTTTGTTCATGTTACTGCCAAGGTTCTTCTAAGAATCAAGGAAAACATTGTCACAATACTCCCAAAGAATCTGTACCAAGTATATTCCATTAAAGAAAAAAAGATAAGAGGAAAAAATCCCTCACCACTCTCAAGAATCCACTAAGTCAAGAAAATCAGTATAGTACAGTATGCCTTCTGCACCTGCAGTTTTGGTTGAGATTTAACACAAAGCAGTTGAGTGAAGGTCATTGCACTGTCTGTATGGAAAAAAAAACAACCAAGAACAAACCAAAACCAAAAAATAAACTGTCTTAAAAATCCTGGAGAACAGGAACTTTGAGCTACCACTGACTTGCCAGTGAATGAATGCTGGCAGAACCTACATGTTTCAACATCGTATCTTCAAAATTACTTCAGAAAAGAGTATGAAACTCTGCCTGAGTTACACAGCACAGAGATAGTACATGAAGAGCAGAAATCCAGGGTTAAACACCAACGCAAAAACTCAGAAGAATTTATTGAAAGAATCCCTTCCAAAAATTATATTTTTCCAGAGGGACAAAAAACAAATTCCAGATTAAATTCAGTATTTGTAGTAGCTCATACTACCATTCACTACTCATAACATTTTCAGAAAAGCACAGGGAACAATTCATCTCAAAGAATATCAAACTGCTCCTGAGTTTCAGCACATTACAAGAAGGCTGAATAGGCTACGAAACATACTATGTTAATAATATGCACAGACACTATTATCCACTGTTACCAACATTCTCAATCCAGCCACCTCATGTGCCAGGTTTGTTTATATCCAGTTTTCATAACATTTTACAGCTATGCTGACTTCATTATAGAAGAAGTTAGAGACTTACATAGGAAACATTTGTAGACAGAACACTGGAATTTTCAGCATAGAAATATTTCCTATATTACACCAGCCCACAGCACAACACACTGACAAGTTAGAACCGCGTCCACTGTAAAGCTCCCACAGTTAAATTAGAACTTCAGAGAAACTTTACTGGTGATAAAGCAGCTGTGCAGATTTTATTTTCTTAAGAAAGAAGACTCCTACAGCAGTTTTAAATCTTCAAATCCTAATAGATCATTAAAGCATCTCTCACCAGAGAGGGAAGCTGACTTCAAAAACCATGAGTAGGACACACTCACAAAACTCATCTCTGAACAGGATATTTGTAACAACCAAAAATTTCCCATTCTGCTGAAAAATGTATCTCTTTAGGATAAAAAAATATTAATTTTCATGTTCTAGATGTGCTAGAGACAGGTAGTGCAAATGTATAAATCACTGGCAAACTGATCTTCAGTAAACAAAGACAAGCTTCTGTTTTACTCTGCCTTCACAGCAACAGAAAGAATAAAAAGATATTGACTGTGTGTGAATTTCACTCCAGCAACTTCATCTTGAAGTTAGAGTACAGGATCAATGACCTTAGGAATGCAGAAGTATGACAGAAAGGAGGAGAAACCATAAAAAATAAGAGAAAGCAACAGAAAAGAATATTCTGCTTTTAATAAAGAACATAAAGTCCCTGAGTGCTCTTTCCAGGATTTCCATGCTCTCTAGATCATAGAATGGTTTGGGTGGGCAAGGACCTTAAAAATCATCTGGTTTCAACCCCCTGCCATGGGTCAGAACACCTTCCACTAAACCAGGTTTCTTCCCATTTCACAACAAAGAGGTTCTGGGATAGAAAGTTCTTTGCCCATTATATAGAAAGCCTCTAAGACAGCATTAGATGGCAACTGCTAATCAGCCCCTCACTATGTTACCTGAATTCAAATAGAAAGAAGAAATGGCAGTCAAATAAAAATGTGCAAGTAAGAGATCAAGTTGGCTTTGCAAATCCACCTCACCTTCAAGAGAGGAGACTTACTTCCTTTGTTTCACTGACACACCTACAGTAAGCCATAGCTGTTACCATACTTTCAGTTCCACTGCACAGAAGTGCTGTAAATCCCCCACAGTAGCTCATCTGCAATTTTCTAATCCAAAGCACGTATTACAATCCATTGCATTTCCTAAATATGCATTATTAACTTTGAACACACCAGATTCAAGATCATTGGCCTCAAATTGCAACTCTGTATTGACACATTCCATCGATCACGAGAAAATGACCATGCAAAAAATGTCTTACCTTATCCTTTTCATGGGGAAGGAGACACACTGGAGGGAGACAGGAAAGAGACTCCAAACTCTCCTTCCCATCACCATTAGTGGTTGCTTTAGTGTTGAGTTGGTACAGAGGTCCATCCTTAAGGAGCCTACCATGGCCAACAGCACGTTTGACAGCTAATCGTAATTGCTGGTGAAAAATGGAGGCAGCGCCACCTCCAAATAATGCAGACACATCTTTCTGACCTTTCAGAAAGCGCTCAATGTTCTTCAAGGATGAGCCACTAGACTCAGCCAAGCCCTCAATTGCCCGTTTAATAAGTTTATTCCAGTCCACATTTGGTTTACCATCCAACTTGCCATGGTTCCGAGGCTTCGGAAGTGCTATCCTCCCAGGATTGTCAGGATCCTTGTAGGAGTTGAGACCCTTGTTGGAGACTTTTAAAATAGTTCCATCTTTAACACTCAACTCTAACTGTTCCAGAACAGTTTTGCGGTCCAAACCATGTGAAGATGACACTGCATTGCATATCCTCTCCTCTGAAGGTCGCTGTTTTTGCTTCTTTACCTTTTTGATTGCCTCCAAAATCCACTCTGTATACAGCGGGTTGGCGAGTTTTACCATGGTGAAGAATTCTGTATATCCATAGAGTCGTTATCCTTTATCCTGATGCTGAATGAGTTTCAAATGATGAGAAAACAGATCCTCGAATGATGGGAACCAGCTAACCATAGCATACACGTTTTCTGTTCTGAATTAATCCTTCTTTCTCAAACATAACTGGTTTTCACACTGAAGAGAAGAAAACAGAACAATTAGAAACTTCTATACCCTTTCCAATAAATCCCATAACAGCTTCACAGAAAGGTTTTCCACAAAGGTATAAAGATTTCAGCACTATCTCACCTGAGCTTCTGGTCTCACAGTCAAAAGGGCTCTAATGTTAGGCCTGGAAGAAAACAAGAGAGATATTAAAAAAAAACAGTTATGAAAAAAAGAAAAAAAGTAGCAGACAATGCTAATTATTTAAACACATAACAGAGTTTTAAGCCACTACAGTTATGACATACTGAACTAATATTTCAGATTTTACCTTCACGACTAATAAAAGCATATTTTATCACTAAAATTACTCCACAAAACCTAAAGAGTAGCAACTCTCTTAATTTTTACACATGGAAGACACTGCCTGAAACTTCAATAGAAAACAGGAATAACCAAGACTCTTGAGCAAAAAGCAAAAAACTTTCAGAGCACTTTCAGGAGTCTAATCATGGGTTTCCCTTCTGCAAAGGAAAGCTACAGCACTTGTTCTGTAAAGGAAAAAAAGTGAAGAAACACAGCTGGAGAGATTGTAATTAAATGCTCTACTTTTAGAGGCCATAGACAAAAAAGACTACAACATAATTTTCAGTATTGATGAGGCTCACTGAAAACACCTGAGAACAAAGTAACAGGTGATCATACACAGTGTAAAAGGAATGCTTATGGCACTGTTAATTAATGATGCTGGTGAAATGGTATGAGGCTCTACTTCAGAACCTTTAGTTAATTATCTTTAAAATAGCTTTTTCTAGGTGTAATAACTGTCTGTAGTGCTGAAGTTCTACTTCAAGAGTACGCTAGCACACTAATCAAGAAGGATCTGTAAAGTGTTTATCACAAGAAATAACTATTTTCTACAAGGGAGGTTTTAGACAAGAGCTGTGTTGACAACACAGTTATCCTGTTCTGCTTTCTAGTAAGTACTGAAGAATTTATCAACACACAGAACACATCTGCATACAAACATGAGACTCAATAGCAGAGCTCCACACGGCCAGTACTGGAAAGATTCTGAATGATTGCTTAAACCAGAAAGGATGCAGTGCTTGCCTAAAGTTATTCTATCTGTGAACAGCAGATGTAAAGGGAAATATGGTCCTCGACACCTGCTCTCCTCGCAAAGCAGAGATGCGCTCCTGCGGTGCCCCTGCCCGCCTGGATCCCGAAGCCCGAAGGATTCCGTTCCCTGTCCCCAGCCGAGCTCCGTGCGCAGGGCGTTATGCAACCGTCCGGCCAGGCCGGGGCGACACCGGGACGATCCCAGCGCCGGTGGGTCACTCGCTCGCTCTCTGCGTGACAAGCGACCCCTGCACCTGCTACCGCTCGTCCCCATCCCTAACGCGGTGGGTCCCGCACACGGCACCCCAAGGAGCACACTGCCTTAGCACAGAGACTCGCACCGGCGAATTCAGGAANGCGAGTGAGGGAAGCGGCCGGGCTGGGCGGGGCCGTGCGGTGAGGCGGCGGTGCTCGGTTAAGGCTGACTGGAAGTGTACATGGAGGGTAGTGGTTGCAGACCTGGCTGTCTCGCCGTGGCTGTGCCGACCGCCTGCGGTCCGGGAATGCGGGCTGCGGCCGCCGGAGGCTCCGACCGCCGAGAAAAGGGCAGGATGGTGAGAGGGCTGGGGCTGCAGGGCGCGCGCTGGCGATAGATACCCATACTCTAAAAAGAAAGAAATTCCTCTCTTAGGCTTAGTTAAGCTTGAGCTTGAAACTGCGACTCTAGGCTTTTTCCGATATGATGTGGAATTCTGAAATGACGATGCCATTTAGTTCTGAGAGCAGGTACTCTTTGCCTGTGCCTCTTCATATGTGCGAATAAGGGTTGCTCTATCCTTAGCTATCTTTGTCAGGTAATTTGTGTAACTTTCTGACGTATTTTACTCTGTAGAGTAATGAATAATACACTGTCCAAACATTAGCTGTCGCACATGACAGTACCTTGGGAGCTCTCTAGGTACTTCGGTCTGGCTGCGCAGAGCTGGCTGTTGTTCCTCGCTGACATCACAAGGGCCCCTTAGAGGTCCAGCCTTGGCTCGCTCACACCACGGGTTCTCCTCGGTTCTGCAGAGGTACAGCGTTCCACTGGCATGTGCTGAACCTTGGCAGATATGAGCAAAGAGCAGACTCTCATTTAACAGCATTCTCTCTTAGGTTATATTTAACTGAAAGAGTCTCATTTTGTTACGCGTTCTGTGTGGTTTTGTGCTCTATGCCCTTCTCTCACCTTTTGTAACCTCTGCCTCAGCTTACCAGTTGTTTACACATCATAGACTTTTTCACTGTTGCCTTAAAGGACAACTATTGTCTAAAGTTTCTTGTGAGCTTCTGTTTTTAGAAAAGAAAAATTAAAATCTTAAGAAATGTTCTAGAGACAGAGTTGATAAAACAAACCTGGTGTTTTTTGAATGGCTTTGTTTAGTGTCTTAAGGTGAGAAATTCCTCTTTTGAGCAAGAGGAGTTATTTTGATGTTTTAACAGTAAGTTTTTCAGTGTGAAGTTAAATGATCCCAGTGAGTTGCTTATTTGTTGAAGCAAATGGAGTTTGAGGTGCTATTTTGCAAGGTACTGTACAGTTCAGTTTCTAATGTGTAGATGGCAGACGTCTTGTCAGACTTGGACTCTCCCAATAAATTAATCTTCTCATACCTCTTCCTAAGTCTTCCAAGTCTGCAAGGCTTCCAAATTATAGAGCTGTCTTAAATTAAAAGGCTGTGGTGCTGTATTCAGAAAAGCTAATAGAGACATAAGTGCAATTTCCAGATGAGAAAGTAAAGCAAGACTGAGGATGCAGTACAGAACAGTGAAACCCAATTGCATTCCAACAGTGTCAATATGTAGACTATTCTGGTTCAGAATTAGCAGTAGGTTATTATTAGCAACCTTGCAAAACTAATTGGTTTTGTAGACTATTATTACTAAAAAATGGCCTGTTTTCATCAACTCTGTCTTGTATTTTCACAGCACAGGCTAACAGTTAAATCATCAGAATTCCTGCATATGGCAGACTACAGACAGTAAGGAATTGTTTTATCGTAAAGACATTGATGTTTTGGCAGCACCATTTTGTAGCACTGCTCTTTGAGTATGCATAGTTTTCTCTTGAGGTTTACATAATGAAAGTAAAATATTCTTCAGCTGAGCAGTTTCCAGGCTGTCCTTAAGTTAACCAGCAAAATTAAAGTCTGTTCTGGCAGCATATTCTGTCATGTTTCCTTTTAAGTTCCAGTTTCTATAAGCTCCCAAACCCTTGTGCAGACTTTCAGAACAAAGCATGGTCTAATGGTTTGGAAGCAGCTAGGCTTCCCTCAACAACCTTTTCCACTGGTGTGCAGAAATAGTTAGTTACCATATGGTTGCTTTTGTATCAGCACCAATGTTCTTGATGACTAAGAAAGCTGAAGCAACTGTAGGAATAACAGGAAAGTGGCAGTATAATAAACTGGATAAAATAAATTTTGATGATGGGCAGGCAGTCAGAGGGAAATGGCAGGATGTAAATAACATAATATACTATCAAAAAATGAATTGCATTTCATGAGACAATTAAAGAAATGCCTTTATTGAAAAGACATACCCTATGACTGTTGAATTTAAAGTCCAGGTTAAAAATAGAATCATTTTGTGTTTGATGGAGAACCAAATGTGTAAAGGCTTTATGCTGCCAGTTTAACTATGTTCTGCTGCTTTCTGTATGTGATACCTATATGATTCCAAATAATACAATCTCCTCGTGAACTGATATGATAATCTTTACAATGTCTTTGTGTTAAAACATGATTATATTAAAATAATAATTACTATAAATTTAGAAGTGATGTAATTAAATGACAATTTGCTGCCTCTGTGTTGCTCATGTAATTCATCACGGCAATTTAAGTTAAATATTTGAAAACGTTATTTGTTGTAAAAAATATTCCATTTGATGCAAATAATGACCATAAAAGCGAAATTAATATATAGGTATTTTCTCCTTCATTATTGTACTGCTATAGCAAAAAGCTCGTCTAGCCCACCTAATGCTTTAAATAAGGATGTAATAATAATATATAATACAGTAAATAATATTGAATGCATACAGTAGTATTGAAAGGTAGTGTCAGAGTAAGTGAACTGACCTGTGCCCCATTTTTTTGGGAAAAAAACCAGCTACAATGAATCAATAGAAATTAAAGATACCAACTCTGAACTGGGCTTTTGTTTGCGCCTGACATAATTTGTCACAATTTCCAGACTTCGGGATATCACCACTTAAAAGATTTGCCCACAATCAGAAATCACAGTAGGGTGTGAAATCTCAGACCTGTCTCTCCGTGCTGGTTCAATAGTCTAATCTTCCTCCCATGTAAGAAAGGCTGTGTGCTCAGACAGCTTATTTAATGGGATACAAAGGACTGCTTTTCTGTTGTTTTTGTATATTCCCAGCAGCGTAGTAGGAAAATTATTTGTCATGGCATGTTTTACTCAGAAGTCCAGGGATCCACTATATAAACATGAAACGCTAGTTCTAATTGTGCAAAGGAATAATTTACTAGAGAATTTAGGTAAATTTGGCATGACAATTGTTTTCACGCCAGCTGGACGTTTTCTGGAGTTTTACTCCGTGGTGAACGAACCAGCAAAACAATGTAGTGGAAAACGTTCCCCTAGCTGCTCCTCCCTGCAAAAGCCGAGTTATTTCCCCATTTCATGGACTAAATTCAAGTTCTCCTCTGGTAAAGGGACCCCTAAACGCCGGTGAGGAGCAGGCGGATTAGCTGCGCTGCAAGCGCACCGCGCCGAACGAGGGGGAACGTGCGGAGGCCTCCGTGTGGGACGTCCCCGAGTCGCGATGGTGCCGCCTGGCGGGGGCGCCCTGCGTAGCTCCAGGCCTGAGGCCCCCGCGCAGGCCGGCGCCGCGTCGCTCCCTGCCGTGTCAGGTGTGTAACGCGGGGTGGAGGAGGGGGAGCGGGAAGGGGACGGAATCGGTCGCGGGACAGAGTGGCGCGTGGTGCTCTGCCGGGTTCGATCCCGTACCCGCCTGGATCCCCGTCCGGCCGCTGTCGGGAC
>VXBB01023476.1:486700-546076 GCA_013399915.1 Illadopsis cleaveri
GCTTAGACTTGTACATGTCTCTATGTACTCGTACATGTGGGAGTGGCGTGTCTGATGTGCTTGTAGTAATACAGGGAGTTTCAGTGGTTTTTTGCCTCCTCCAAGAAGAGGCTTGATTTATACCTGTGTGGGAGAGCACTGGACTGAATGATCACTAAGATTTTCTTTCAGAGATCATTGAGTAATTTTTTCTTTTGCACAGGATTATTTTGGTGTCTGTTCAGAGGTAATAATCAAGGACAATGTTGTGGTGGTTTATGAGGTGCTAGAGGAGATGCTGGACAATGGCTTTCCACTGGCAACAGAGTCTAATATTCTTAAGGAACTGATAAAGCCTCCTACTATTCTGCGAACTGTCGTCAACACCATCACAGGTACAGGGAAACAAGAAGATAAACTGGGGAGTCCAGGTGACAATATTCCTGCATAAGTAAATGAGGGCATGGGTGAAGAAAATTTATGTTGTCCCATACCATTCATGCAGCACAGGTGTATTGAGGGAATCATGTGTTAGTGCTTTGCTTTGAGGTTACTTCCAATTTCAGCACCAGCTGCACTTTGGTTTTGATCTGATTTGGGGTTTTTTAACCTAAAAAAGTCAGATTACATTTTCAGTTACAGACATGACATGACTTCCAGGATGAATTAGTTTGATGTGAGTTTACACATCCCCATGTGTAGACACTTCTCCATGCATTACTGTGGTATGTTTTAGAGCTGGGTGTAAGAGAGATGTACATTTTTGGAGTACAGGGAGACTGGGAGAGTAATTGCTGTCCTACAAAGAAACAGAGGTTCTCGGGGATTAATTACAATTAAGCTCTGTAAGGCCAAGGACTTGTTTTGCAGGATTGCCTAACTTCTGTGGTTGTTGATTTCCCTTTCTTTTTCCAGGAAGCACTAATGTGGGTGACCAGCTTCCCACTGGACAGCTCTCAGTGGTGCCTTGGAGACGTACTGGTGTAAAATATACCAACAATGAGGCCTATTTTGATGTGATTGAGGAGATAGATGCAATCATTGACAAATCGGGTATGGAAGTTGCTCCTGGGTAAGAATAGAATAACTTGTCCTGATAGTGCCTGAAGAGAGAATTAGGTTTTGAAATAGTTGCACCTTCATCCAAGTGTGGGAAGCTGTATCCCTGTTTTTACTTTGGAATGTCACTAACTTGTGTACTGGTGCAAAATTCGGGTTTTCTAAAGTTGTGTATGTTTTTTTGTTATGTGTCTTGTAATGGTTCAACCTTGTAACCCCTCCATCCCCAATTCCCTGTGGCCTTTCCCTGAGATAGATCCTGTCAATCACACTGCCAACCACACCCTAAGCCTGAACAGTTCTAGTAAGACTTCAGGGTGACACAGCAGGGTGTCAAGTTCTCCACTCCCCTTTCTTTCCCTAGATGGCCCTGCCAGTTGTCCCCTGTTCTTGGTCACTCCCCCACTCTCCCCTGGGATTGGTTGTAAGCCATCTCCTTACCTGGGAGACACCCCTGATATGTAATGGACTGCTTGTGCCCTAGAGGGTCACTCTGGCACGTGGATTTCCCTGGAATAAAACCTCTTTAAACCCACGTCAAGGTTCTGCTCTTTCTTCCTCGCCATCTAACATGTTTCAGCCTGAGATTCAGACCCACAAAACGTCAAAGGTACCAAGCCTTCCTTTTATGCTGGTGAAAGAGCTACAGCTTGCCAGTGAAACAGCTCAGGACATGAGCAAACTTGTATATGCTATTCAGTCAAAAATTTTACAGAGTCACCAGGATTTTAATTTGTCTTTGTTCTTGAGGTCTCATAAGCAATTCTGTATTGGGAAATTAGAAGATGAGTAAAAATTGTGCATAGCACTTTCTCTTTAGTATTTGTACTTCTTAGTCTTGTTGGAATTGGGAGCTATTGTCATTGGCCATTAAAATTGACATTGCTGGTGTCAATGGTTCTTAATTGAATGAATCTTCTAGAGGAGTCATTGGGAATGATACAGATGTTGAGCAGGCAACATAATGAGCCATGACATTTCATTAAGAAAATAGATTTCGTTCCTCCTTACTGATAGTTTTTCTACTTTGGGATTTTTTTTGACCAGGTTTACTTAACCACCTGTGTTTACTTTATTGTTACAGGTTCCACGATTACTGCTGAAATCCAAGGAGTGATTGATGCTTGTGTGAAGCTGACTGGGATGCCAGACCTTACTCTCTCCTTTATGGTAAAGCTCAAGGATGTATCTTTATTTAAGTATTTTGAAAGGGGTTTCGCAGCCCTGCTGCTAAGATCGCAGTCTTGTGATGAGGGACCCTAGCACATCAGAATCTGAGTATGCCAGATGAAAAAGGAAAGAAATGATAATAGGAACTTCAGCAGCTTAGAGCCTAAAAAGGCTTTTTCAGATTCTTTGTTTAAAAGCACAGGTAATGTGTGCTGTGACTAAGTTTTTGAGATACATTGGAGCTTTAAGCAGATATCCTGAAGGGCCACATCTTGTATGTGTATGAGTATGAGTATGCACCAATGCAAGTATGTGACATGACAAAAGTTTTCTAAAATAGGATCAAAAATATCCAAAAAAAGGATAGAGGTTATTGAGTACTGCTTTGACGTGGATATAATAGCATCAGATATGTCTGAATGTAGACATCTTCAAGTGGTCAGGAGTGTGTCAGATGATAGGCTCTTCATGGATAGAAGATTTCTAAGAAGAGAAGGTCATTTTAAGTTGTATTGCCTACACAAACCTTGTGACTCTCTTTTTGTTTCAGAACCCTCGGTTACTGGATGATGTCAGCTTTCACCCATGTGTGCGTTTTAAGCGCTGGGAGTCAGAGAGAATACTCTCCTTCATTCCACCTGATGGAAATTTCCGCTTGCTATCCTACCATGTCAGTGCTCAGAAGTAGGTGATGAGTCTGGTGCTGTGAATTATGAAATTTGGATCCTACTGGCTAGGAAGAGGATAAAAGAAGGAACTTTTAAAGATGAGGTGGCATGTTGAGCCAAGGGAAGTAGAGGTGCATGGTGACTTGCATTTTTCTTTTTTTAAATTACATGTTTTCTCCTTGTTTGGAGCAGTGATTCTGTAATTTCTTTCTGGCAAGCCAGCATTTTTCAAATACTACTAGCAGATAAACAAACTAGATAGGGAAAGAAGTAGACAGTGTGGAGTAATCAAGCTATTGATTTAATATGTTTATAAAAACGTTTTAGAATAAAACAAGATAGCTCCTGTTAGGTTTGACATCTCTCCTAACGGAACCACAAGTTCTTGTCCATGTTTACACTCTTTTCTAGAAGCAGCTTGCTAAGTCCTATTTGGGGTTACAGTTGCTAAAGAATTTTGCTAGACCTTTGTCAGAATGATCTCTGGTAGGTGAAAAGGTGTGGCAAATGCAACCAAAAGCACAAACGTGAAGTTCAAGTGCTGCTGCACTGCCAGGAACTACTTGTCAGCCTGGTTGTGACACACAAAAACATTTCTTATCTTTTGCTTGGGGCTCCTGTTTTACTGGGTGTTGTTCCCTATTCTGATAAAGAAAATAGCAAATATTTTCTGATAAAGAAAACAGCAAGCCTGATTACAAAAAGTGTAATTAAGACTTGAGAATGGAATCCTGACTTTCCTCCTAGCTTAAACAAATGGGTGTAGGAGTTCCTTCTCTTTTAGGTAAATATGAAGGCAAGAGATCAACAAGGACTTTCTGTTTGTGTCTTTATTCTAGTCTCGTGGCAATTCCTGTCTATGTTAAGCACAACATCAGTTTTCGTGATAGCAGCTCACTGGGACGGTTTGAGATCACAGTGGGGCCAAAGCAGACTATGGGGAAGACGGTAGAGGGAGTGATGGTCACTAGCCAGATGCCAAAAAGTGTCTTAAATATGACCCTTACACCCTCCCAGGGAACACATGTCTTCGATCCAGTTACAAAGGTAAGAGAGAAATTAGAGAATTTTTTTTTTTAATCTTTCGTATCTATCAGAAAATGCAATCAACCTGTTCATGCTTAGATGAATACTTCCATGAACACTGCTTTGCTGAAGGCAGTATGTTGGGGTGAGAACTTTTTCTGAGCAACTGCATACTAGGAGTTTTCTTAACTTTCTGTTCACCAGAACACATACCTTGGTCTCTGAGTGGACTGTAGTTTTGGCTACTTGCTGTGTGAAAATCCAAGCACTGGTCTTGTATGATGGGACATCAGTCTGGTGGATGGCTTACAAATGTCTGCATATTTAGTTGTCATGCCCAGTGCTGCGTGTTGGTCTTTTGCAAACACTGAGGGTTGGTTAATGCTTTTGATTTGGGCGTGTTCTGGTTTTGTTATTTGAACCTGAGGAGTTAACTTTTTTTTTCTTCTTGTAAACTTTAATCTGATGGGTTTACCCACGTGGCCTTTAGCACAAGTAGTGGAAATACCATTCATAGTAGGCTTTTGGGGAGCCTCATGGAAAGAGAGGGAGACCAAAGGTTCTGAGGTATCTGCTCCTTAATCCTGTGTCTGGCCAGTATGAAAGGCAAGGTACTAAGAAAAAGACATTTTTCATTGTCATTGGAAGGGGACTCTTCTTTAGACAGTGCAGCATTTGAGTTTCACTGCTGCATTTTCTGCTCCTTAAAGTTACTGTCATGGGATGTTGGGAAAATAAACCCCCAGAAACTGCCAAGTCTGAAGGGGAGCGTGAGCCTGCAAGCGGGGACATCAAAACCAGATGAAAACCCCACCATTAACCTGCAGTTTAAAATTCAGCAGCTGGCTATATCTGGTAAGTGACTGTGAGGTAAAGAAGGGGAATGTTGTCTGCTGTGCTGGTGCTCATTCTGCATGTAGTTGAAGTAACTTTGCAAACCTTCTGAAGTACATACTACCTGAAACATGTTCTTCAAGCAAAAAAGTTGTCTGCTTTGACTACAGATACATGGATCTGTTCTTTCTGGTGGTCTGTGAAACAACTTACCTACATTTCCTTGCATTTTGCGCTTACAGACCTATGAAGACGTTTAGGGTATGGATGTGCTTGTAAAGAATGAGTCTAACAATTAGCAGTTGTCAGCTTTCCTCCATTCTGTCTACTGCTTGCTATAACTCTGCCTGTGCTTTCTGCATCACTAGTATGATCTTCTGTCCCTTTATCCCAAAGGCCTGTCAGCTTTGTTTGTGGCAGCACTCAGTCTTACGCTGTGTTTGTTTGCCTCTAGGACTGAAGGTGAATCGCCTGGACATGTATGGGGAGAAGTACAAGCCATTCAAGGGGATAAAATACATGACAAAGGCTGGCAAGTTCCAAGTCCGAACCTAGAGGCTCCTGATAGTGAGGAAGAGCACTTTTCCTGTTTCCCCTGTCCCTGGCTGTTGGATGCAGCCGCTTATCCCATTCATCTGTTTAGGCTTGCTCCTTTGTCTGTAGTAGCATAAGCAGGAAAGCCAGTGCTCAGAGTGCTGGAAAGCAGGGAAAAGTAAGGTTGACCTGGAACCACCTCATCCCTGCCTGATCTGAAGTATTTGGAACAATGGCAAATAGAGTTGCTCTGGCCCATTAGGATTAGTGAGTCAGTTATCTAAGCTTGTATCACCTTCATTTTGCTGTCTTAGAGGAAATTCTAGGGATTTGTGACCTTTTGTAGCTCCTCTTCCTTGTATTTTGTGTGGCTTTTGTCCCTTTGTAGATGATACAAAGTTGAATTTCCATAAACTTCAATGTGATGATCCAGCATCTGCCCTTCTGGAGAACTGTGTAGTTCTTGCCAGCAGGAAGAACATCTAGCTGCCTCAAAAGGACTGGAAGAAGTGTAAGGGTAGATTGTTCCACCCAGGATGGGAAGTTGAGAAGCCTGAGATTGGGAATAGTGCCACAAAGGGAGGAAGGGAAGAAGTACATTGTTTCTCTAGGTATTTCATAAGGCATCCTGGTCATCAAGGATCTTGAGTCTCTGAATACAGACTTGAAATACATTCAGATCTTTTAACTGATGGGCGGTGGTATCTCCATGTAATTCTGCTTTTCCTCTTATTTCATCAGTGTTTGAAGGTAGGAATTCTCCTACCTTCAAACAGCTTATTTGGGGAATCAGAAGAGACAGAGGAATTTTTGTGCAGACAGCACTGATGAAATTTGAAGCTGTGGCTACATGATAACAACTGTCCTAGTAACTTGTTGTAACCTCTTTTTGCCTCTCCTTGCCAATTGCAAATGAAGGTGATACTGCTGTTTTCCTGCTCACTGATGTCTTTCTTTGAGATGATTGTGACCTGGTACCTTTGTAGTGTTCCTCCTGTCCTACCTCATTTCAGTTCAGTCAGGTGCTGTGCAGATGAATTCAGAACTATGCCAGATTTTTCACTGGGATCATCTCTTCCTTAGGAGCTGTTGCTATATCTGCCCATTCCAGCCTGTGGTACATCCCTCTGTACAGCAGAAATAGGAAATGAGAGGCATCTGCACTGTTCATGTTGTCTGCAATAGGCTCTTTGGCCACTACATGCAAATGTGTTTTCTCTTAGTAGCCAAACTTGCACCTAAGCTTATGTACATGTGACCATATGCGTGTGGCTGTGGAGTCCAGCATGTACAGTTCATGCTCATGAACAGAACAGGGTGACCCTAAACGAAGGATAGCATTCGTTCCACCTTGCATGTGGTGGACACTTGCAGTGGATGAGTGGTGTCTTGCTTGTGGGATTGCAAGTTCCAGTGCAGCTGAAGAATCCCATAGCAGGTGCCATTCTGCTGAGGTGACATTACTGCTGAGCATGTTCAATGCAAACAAAACCTTGAACAAGGGCATTAATAAAACTAATTTTTACATGTCATCTGTGTCCTTTCAGAGTGGTTTGTGCAGGCTTTACAAGAAAGAAAGTTGGTATTTGAGGAGGAAGGTAAATTATGCCAATTGGATTGTGTATAGTGGGTACCTTAGGGAGATAAATGTTTATGCAGTTGGCATTGTAAACCTGGGACTAAGTCGCTGTCTGAAAAACTAAAATTAATTGCTTTCTTGATGATTTTTCTTAGTGTTTCCCAAAAGGAGTGCTAAGCATTTCCTAGAACCTCAGGTGAAAACATCCTTAGGAATGTAGCTGAACTGTTACTGGGTTGGGTAGCATGTTAAGTGGCAGTGCTTTGATTATAAAGACAATTAAATACCTCATCACCCCTCTGCTCCTCAAGTATTGATACTGTCCTTTGGCTGTGTAGCTTTGATTTTTAAAGGACCTTTTTTTTACTGCGGAAGTGATTCATGTTACTTGAGATATTGAAAGGTTTCTTATACACCTAAGGGTATCAGGCCCTTATGACACACCACTCTGAGATGGCTGCAAGTTCCTATGGAAGATGAAGCAGGGCAGAAAGAGGAAATAGGGAATAACATCCATGACATAAGTTGGACATAAGAAGGACTTCTGGGGGGAAACAGGAGATGCAGCTGTGCACTTCAGTTACATGTCTACTGGGGTTCTGAAACGAGTATGACACTATCAGCTGCTAAGTCAGATGAAAGCAAGCAGGCAGATGGCAATCGTTATTCTAAGGCCTTGTCTCAAGATGGTGCTACTGTGTGCTGGAAGAGGACAAACAGGGACAAACCGTGTAAGAAGTGGAAAAGTTGATGTAAAGATAGAAACCATCTAGGGGGATTTTTTTTTTACCAGGGAAGGATGTCATGGGTTAAGAAGCCAGAGAAAGGCAGTTAAATGCGCTGAACTAGGTTGCAGCAACTTTTGAGAAATGAAATGCAAGTTAAAGTAAGGCTGGAGAATACTAGATGGTAGCTATTGGACAAGGATTTGGTAAATATCCCAGATTAAGGATCTATTACAAAACGAAGGTTAAAGAAGCATTTGTAAAACTTTGGGGTAGATTCTGGGCCGTTCTTTTAGTCAGCTACAGAGAACATGTCTCCGAAGACAGACCAGGATGAAAGGAATGAACAAATGCAGAGATGGCAGCTAGGGCTTATCCAGCATTCTTTGTCAACTTGGATATTTCATGTAATGGTATTTTCCAAGAGTTGGTAATAGCTGTGAAGTAAAACTGTTCTCTGCAGCTTACCTTTTTGTAGGTTCTATTTTTCTAAACGAGATCTGTGTTAGTTGTGGTTCAGTTACATTTTATCGCTGGCTGTTAGATCACATTTTGCTCTTAATAGACTGTTTGCATTGCAAAAAAAAGTTGCCTTCCTGGGGACTCTGACTTGCGTTACTCAGTGAAATAATTTAGACTATTTTACAGGCTGAAGGTATTTGGCAGGCTTGGGAATGCCAGGATAGTGCGGCACAAGAGCGCTTGGAAGTGAGCTTAGGGGAAATGAAGGGAAATTAACTTGTATTTTTCTCAAGGTTAATAATAAAATAAAACTAGCAACAGCAACAAAAAAAATCACCAAAAACCTGAACTGTGACTCTTCATTAAAAAACATTTTCTCCTTCCACTGGCTGGAATGTGAGACTTGTTGCTGAAGCTAACTGGACTTTCATCACTGTTTCTCTGAGGCCATTAGTGAAGATCTCTAAGGTCAATTTCTAAGCCAGTAGCTAGAAACTCACAGACCATTTGTAAAGTTGCCATTTACAAAACCCCTTTGAGATAGTAGTGGCCATCTTGCCAAATCTCTTCTTCTATACCTGCTTAGATTCTTTATCTGAGTAGTTGTTGTGCTAGTAGCTTATCAGAGAGCTCCTTAAAAACAGTGAGAGTAAACGTTTTGAGTTACAATATTTTGAATTTCCCAAATACAACAGGCTAGTTTTTTAGCTACCGATTAATGCTAAAACTAAATTCCTTTTGTACCCTCAGTACAAGGGTTTCCTTTTGTAAAATAGTAGTTACACCTGTTTACTAAACCATTGGGACAAAAGAGAAGCTCTCAGAGAGGCTTCACTCTTAGGATGTGCATAGATGGCACTTAGCATCATGTGGCAGCTGCAGTGCAAGGAAGTAATGCTGATTACTGGGATTCTGGTTCATGGTGACTTGGTTGTACCTGTCCCATCTTCTGTTAAAGGACAAAGGCAGCCTTGTGATATCTGACTTGGCCTTTACTTGTGGATATAAATCTAGCAGGCACTTAAAACAGCTACCAATACACTTATCCTTTGTTTTGCCCTGCTGCAAAGAAGAGACAGCTTTTGCTTCATATCAGATGATAATGCATAGAAATTTGATAGTCAAAAATATGCATTGATTCTGTGGCAGATCAGGCTGGTGTTAAAATTTTTACCCATTCCGTTACCAGGAGCAAAACCAAGTGAAGGAATAAAATGTCCTAATAAGCATGCCATTCTGAATTTGCTCAGAGAGTTTAAGCTCAAACTCAACTAACTGGTTCCAAACTGAAGAAGCAAGTAGAATATTAACCTGGAAATAAGCAGCCTGTGCCTAGAGCTTTTGTTCTTTCTATTGAAAACCAGCTTCTGTTGAAACCAACTTAAATTAGCAAAGTCAAATGGTATAAGGACAGAGTTTAATGTCTTCAATTAAGAAGCCAAATAAGGAGGGAGATGTTTTCAGGGAATTAAATATCCCCTTCAGTTCACACCCATTCCTAAAACAATATAGCTGCTAAAGAGATGCATGATGTTCTCTCTTGGTTTATTCACTCAGGGCCAGAATTAATTTTTATTGTACTTATGTGATTTGATGCAAGGTGAAAGTTTGGTGATGTTGGGGAAAAGGATGATTAGCTTCTAATAACCTGTAATAAGGAAAGGAGAGTATTTTGAGAACATGCCCTTCCCACACATTGCACTCTGTCTTACTGTTGTACTAGGTCATAAGCGTCTGGACAAACAGGAAGCCCTGTCAGCATACTTAAAGCACCCAGAAGGAAGCTGTGAGGGCGTGGTCGCAAGATTGCAAAGGTTCATCTTTCTTTCTCAGAGTTTCATGGTGTCCTGAATCCAGTCAAGATAACGATTCACATTTGTATAAACACCAGGTACGCCTTTGCGGCCACAGCCTATTCCCCAGCTGATGATTCCAATCAGATACATACGATCATCCTTCATACAGACCAGAGGCCCTCCAGAGTCGCCCTACAGAGAAGCAGCAGATTAGTAACAATCTCTGTTTGGTTTTGCATTGCTTCTCCCACCCCCACTGGCTTTAAGGGTGCACTAGTGTTTACAGAAATACCCTGTGTAGTATGCTCACAAATCAAGAGCTCTTAGTGACAGTACTTTTACCTAAGTCACTGTCATGTTCCAGACTCCGTAAATGCTCATCTTATGGGGAGAGATACAGAAAAATGTAACACTAAGGTGTCTAACTTTGTATGTAGCTCATTTATGAAATGCAGGTAAAATGTTGAAAAGAACAAAGGGAGGAAGGCCCTTATTCAAGCTATAAAGATCCAAGGGGTTTTATACTGTTGTGTGTAACAGTAAAGCAAAATTATTAAATAGCTGTTTAAACAGAAAGTATGTGGACTGAATGCATGCCTTCCTTTTTCCTCATGTCATAGCTGCTTGTTCTCCACCACCTTTCAGCCCTTATTCTTCTTTTCACTACTTTTCAGTAGAGGGGCACCCCCTTCCTTCTACAGAACCTCCTGCTGAGTGTTTTGCATGCTCACATAACAGAAAATACTAGGAAATGCTGGGGTGGGTTTTCCTGTTCAGTTTTGTGGTATTTCCTGTATTTGGGATTTTCAGTCTGTGTTGCTCTGGTTTGATTGCTTAAGTGTTCCCTGCCTTCCCCTCCATGAGGGGTGGGGAAAGAGAAATTAAAGAGGAGCCACCAGTTCTGTTCTGTTCATCAAAAGCCTCGTAGGACTGCCAAGCAGGCAAAAAACTTCTTTAAACAATTTTCTGAAGCTTTTTGTTTAGTTAGCTCAAAGCACAGAGAAAAGAAAAGAAAAAGAAAAAAGAAGAGAAAAGAGAAGAACAGAATAGGGTTTACCTTGCAGGCATCATCAAGGTTCCTTGTGTCTCCTGCACATAACATATTGTCCGTAACTGTCCGGTTGTCTAGATACTGTGCTGTGCACCGACTGGCTGGGAACAATCTGACGTGGCCTTCCTTCAGGTGCTCTGAATAGAATGGAGAAACTGGAAGAAAAATGACAACATAAATACATACATATGTCTGTGTATGTGCATATATATGTTTTTTTAAAGTTGCAATTCAGTTTCCATAGTTTAGGGGAGAGTGAACAGAAGTAGCTTGGTGGCTAAACTAAAATTTCCTTGTGAAAGGGTCTTTTTATATCTTGGGTGTTCCACTTCAACAATCATAACAGCTTAAGTCTAGTTGAGAAAGAATATTGTTTCTTCAGCAAGCTAGAGAGGTTTTATGCAGGTTCCAAATTAAAGACTGCTGGGTTTCTTGGATGGGTAAGTCATCTTCACACAGTTACATCAATCAAAATGAAGTAACAGGAAATGTCTATGAAAATGCCTTAACTGTATGAAACAGGATCTTAACTTTTTAACATTAGACTTGTACTAACAAAATTTAGATGCTTTGTCATACATAATACTGAGTAACTGCTACACTTATGTTGGAATGGAAGAGATTTGGGTGGTTGAGTTGGACATGGGTTTTATTCTCCTGTATAGCTACAATTGCACAAAACTGAAAGTCGGCAGGATTGTTGTTATTCAGTAGAGTTTTGAATTACCGTTGCAGCATCTTTTCCCTCTTAGAATTTATCCTGTACTCCCTGTAAGCAATGCTGAGGACAAGCTTTAAATGCATTTTAAAAACACTTAATGCCACACTTACATGCTATGTCTTTAGGTCTGTTCCAAAACCCCTATGGGTCCAAACTGTGATTAGGTCTTGTATGATGGATGCTTCACAGTTTTTCTCTTACTAAGTTTACAAGTTAGTGAATTTAAAGAAAGTGGAAAAGGAAGAAAGTAAAATAAAAACTGGGGGGTTTTTTGTTTGCTTTAAATACAGGTCTGCCTGTTCACACTTTCACACAGCTTTTATTTCTGTTTGTTACAGCTCACTTTAAAAGCAATTTAACCAGCCCTTTAATGTATATCTGGGATTGTTATTTCTTTAGCTTTTTTTTTGCTACTCTCTGAATCTCTTAGAATAATGTGTCAATCTGAAACTGTATGGTATATCAAGCCTTGACAGAAATGGATTTCTGTCCAAATTACAGTATCTAAATGTACTGAGTTCAGCAGATGTGGCAGTCCTGATTGCAAATCTTATGTCTTTCCTACCTTAGTCATTGTGCCTTTTTTTTTTTTTAGTTTTGTACTGTGGAGAGTATCAAGGAAGACTCCACTAGCCCACAGGGCTGAGAGAACTCAGATGAATAACTTACAGCAAAACTTGGTTTTGAGTAGCTCCTACATACATTCTGTAGTGCTCATATAAGCCAATATGATACATTACACATTCAGTGATGCTAAAGGCTTGAATTCTTTGAGGGCAGAGGACTCAAGGTCTGGATGTGTAGACGTATCTTCTACTTACATTCTTCATTTCTGCCATACCCAGAGATCTCACATTCAGTCCAGTCAGGCAGCTGCAGCTCTGGCATGGGGAGGCAGGCAGCACGTACAGTGCCTGTTTCAACAGCACAGTCTTCTGCATCTGACTTCAACTGCAACAGAGCTGAATAAGGAAAAATATCCCCGCTTCATTAACCACAAACTTGAGCCAACCATGACCTTCCAGTCACAAAGTCAGAAAAGTTCTTACCAATATCATTGTTGAAATTTTCTGAGTCAAATCTCTGATGCACAGTGTAGTTCTTTACTTGAAACTTCTGTTCATTTTCCTCGGGAGTTGCTCGGGAAGTCCTACCCAGTACAATTTTCAGCTGATTTGTACTAAAGCTGAAGAACAAGAGAGTCTCTATTCCTGTGTTAACTAGAGCGGACCTTTCCTTTGAAGATGTGCTGTTGGAAAGTCTGCTTTTTTTCTTAATTTTATTTTAGCTCTATTACTACTTTGTTACCCACGCAGTTTGACTTCAAAGTGACCTATTTACCTTCTTTTTTGTTCTATATGCTTACAGCCATGGGGCAAAGCTCCTCTGCCAGCCCCTTGCTGTTCTCAAGTTTCAGATGGTTCTGCATGTGTATTGACAACTTTGTTCTTAAGGTATCTGATACTCTCCTGTGGTACCTTAATGCCATCTGGCTAGTTTGCCCAATTAAATGCCTCTCTGTAGTGCTCAGCACAATGAACTATAATCTTTAGTGCAGACTTACTGGGATAAAGAGGGGTTTTTCCCAGTCTTATACCCTTCCAGTGAAGTTACACTGGATGCTTCTATTTTCCAGACCTTTTCCCCCCAGTCCTCAACTTACCCTTCCTCAAAACAGTGAGCAGCTGACAAAACCCAGCAGGAACTGATCAGAATTCCTCCACAGAGGAAATGCTCTCCAGGCACTCGGTGAAACTTCACAAAGATGGCAGCTTGCCATGGGTGAGCTGCAATGTCTGTGTAGGAACCGCCTTTAATCCTGTACCGGCGTACTCTGCGCTGCCGTAATCCACAGGTGGCTGTGGATGACAAACCCAGAAACAGGCTTTTTGTTCGGGCACTCTTGCTTTGAGTTAAAGTTAAGAGCCTGCTAGTCACCAGTCCATGCTGAGGCAGCTGGCCACGAACTGTTTAGTACTTGACTCATCCCTGTTTCCTAGGAAACTTGTATTCTGATTTGAAAAATACAGTAAGGAAACCCTGCCTTTCCTGTCCTCCATTTCTGCAATCTTCCCTTCTGGCAGACCAAAAGGCATTTCCGTGAGAGTGGAGCTACAGAATCTCTTTTTGCTCCAAACAGCTTTTTTTGTTTGTTTGTTTAACTCCAGGTCTTTTTTTACTGGAAGATACTTGAGTGTAATACAGCTTTTTTTCTCCAGATCTTATTTTAATACAGATGACATGCAGGACTGTAATGCTTCAAAGAAAGAGTAGAATCAGGAGTGCTGGTATCCTTACAGCAAGTAGGCACATTGCAGTACTCCCATGTGAGCTGATTTCCTTTCAGGACGTGGCACCAGGGCTTGCTGTCATTATCAGGATTCCTGCAGAATAGGAAAGAGAAGAGCTATTTGTATTATCAGATCTGCAGAGAGTTTGTAGAGACCTCAAGGTGTCAGACTATGACCAGAGCATATTCTTTTTGATACAGGGGGCCCTAAGGGGGCACTCCCTAAGGGCAAATGAAATTTGCACTTGTGGAGTCTGATCTTAGAGAAGTATAAATAGGTCAGGTGGAATAAAATTACTATTGGAAGTGAGTTTCATTGCCCCCAGTAATGTGCTTTATTAATCTGTGTAAAAGACTAGAGCCTTGCCTTAAGAGTACTACGAGACAGTTTGGTGGGGTTTTTTGTTTTTTTTTTATTCTATCATCAACTACATACCTACAGAAATTGTGGCTACCAAGGCCCAGCTGGTAAGCATCTCTTCTCCAAGCAGTATATAGCTTGTTGACAAGGATTCGAGAATTCCACTTCAAACAGGTAGCTCCAGAACTGGTAACACTGTGGCTGCCGCGGTAATCTGTGCCTCTTCCAGATCTGCAGTTGCTGTTCCTAGCTTCAATAAGAAAGCTGCCCATTAACTGATTGATGCGAAACTGTTGGCTGTTCCTAGGTGTGATTTCTGTCAAGGCATCTATACATTACCTCTACGTATCTCATTCTCTCAGTGTCATAAATACTAAAAGCCTAAATATGATATAACATGAGAGTTTCAACTTTTTAGGCTACAGAAATAGCCCAAGTTCACAGAGAACCCTTATGTATGCAGCAAATAATGGAAATTCCAACGTCCATTTCCTGTCCCCTGCATATACCTTTTGAACAGGAAGGCACACTGCAGTGTTCCCAGGTGTACCTTCCCCCTTTGTAGATATAGCACCAAGGTCTGGAATCCTCATCTGGGTTTCTGAAAGAGTTACAATATTATGCATCATTATAAAGCTATTGTCAATAGTGTCATTGTAGGCCATCTAATTCGCTTAGTCCTGCTCTGCAGTGAAGATGTGGACTGAACCATCAGAAGTTGCTAGAATTCCTGTTTTTATTATAAAACTGTGGAGTACATTGAGGTGAAGATGAGATGGCCAGTAGCTAGCAGGAGTGGACAGCATGTTTGTGCAGTTTAGGTCATGTAGAGGAAGCACTATATTTTTACAGTTTTGATCAGGATTTGAAGCTGTAGAAAGCTGAATTACAAATGAAGTTTAGGGAGGACTGAGAAGGGGCAAGAGAAAGATTGTGGGGTGAGAGATACTTGCATTTTGTAGTCTGCCATAGACATCCAGTCTAGGAAGATCTGAAGTGCAGACATGTCTACAGACGTTGCAATTACTGCTCATGGGCTGCACAGTATCTGCACCTGTGCAGAGTGTTCCCTGCTTGGTATCAGACTACAGCAAGCAGCCATTCTTTTGCTCCAGGCTCTTAGAATGGGCTAATTCCTGTGGCTCTGATCCTGTGTGCCATCAGCCCCTCACCTGCAATAGTTGTGATTGCCCAATCCCAGCTCAGCAGCATCCTCTCTTTGGCCACTGTACACCAAGTCCACCAGGCCATTGCTATTCCAATTTAAACATTCAGTTCCACTCTCTGTCATGCTCCAGGTACCCCTATATGTTATTCCAGTGTCTTTGTAGCATTTAACTTCAGTATCTGAACAAAAGGGAACAAAATCTAAGGACAGCATCCCAATTCTTTCACAGACAGTTTCCCCAGCCTCTGTTCTGTTTAAACTTGGCTCTTAGACATCTTGTCTAGTAAAGTCAGTGAAAATGCCCTGTCAGGCAGTCTGTAAGCGTATATGAAGGTCTTAATTTACAAAATTTAGAGTTTTATTAAGAGACACCTAGAACAACCAAGGTGTGCTTAAAAGTTCTTTGTAGTATTAGTTTTAGAATAAAAAAGGACAACTTACTAGAGAGCCTAGCCTACAGCAGGAACTTCAGGGTACCTCATCCTTGTATACTTCATAGCTAACCCCAATAGCATTGTTCACAGCAGTTGATGTGGTATACTCACCTATTTCACACTGCTTCCCTGAGAAACCTTGGTGGCACTGGCAGATGAAGAGCTGTGGGGAATAATATGCCTGTGAACACTGGCCCCCATTGTAGCATTTATTTCTAGTGCAGGCTGTGGAATAAGCAAAAGCCAGGAAATACTGTTAGATTTCACAGAAGCAAGAAGCTGGCAATGTATACACATCTTTCATTTTCCTGTCAGTCTCTTTTAGCCTGTTCTGTTTTTCCCTACCCACCTGTTATTGCCATGTGTTTACAGCCTTTTTGTGTAGCACTTCAATTCTTTCTTTGTTTCATTCTTTCCACATATTCTATTAGACTTTCTCAGCCCCATGCCCACTCCCACTTAGTCCTGCCCATCACAGTGTACACTGGTATTTTCCTTTCTATCCTTTTCTATTCCCAGACAAATTTTCTGTGCAGTAACTCTGGCCCTGACAGTGGATGATTAGATGGACAATCTCTCACCATTTCCTTTTTCTATGTCATACTTACCTCTGACAGGCACAGTGTGGCAGCGACTCCGACCACTGTCGCACCTACAGTATTCTATTCTGCTCCCTGAAAGCCTCAGCCAGGTCCCCCTGTGTTGGTAAATTTCTGCAGATGAATTATCTGTGCAAATGGCTGTAATTGGAGAAAGGAAATCCTCTTTTAGAGATTCAGGGAAAAGACCTGGCTGAGCAAAAGGACTCCCTTCTATTTCCAGGAGAAAAGTATCTATGATGGGAGCATCTGTCTAATGGGTTGCCCTTTTCCCTTCTCAGATCACAACTGTACCATCTCTCACTGCTGTGCTGCCAAATGTACTATTCCACTATTGACTCGCCTCTCTTTCTTTCAAGAAGAACAGAGGGAGGGGAAAACTTTGTTGTGCGTAGTATTAACGCTCTGGTATTTTGCCTTCTGAATCTCTCATCCACATAACCATGACAAAAAGCTTTCAGGCTCTGTTTCTTCAGCATAATTTGCTTTCCCCTCCCATGTTCATAATGCTCCAGCTAACATGGTTTTAGTTAGCCTGGCTTACCTCTAGATCTGGCTCCTCGTTTGAAACGCATGTGTAAGCCCTGCGAGCAAAGAAGGTTAATTCTGTGAGTAACTGCTCTCTTAAAAAAAGATGAGAGAACAAGTACCTTCAGTCAGTCCTTTTCTTCAGGGCATGTAAATCAGGGAAGCTCTTAGGAACTGTCTGCCCTCTTGTCAGACACTACAGTGAAAAGTGCCTCTAGTACCTCAGTACAGGTTTCTAAGAATCGTAAATCATTTTGTTCCACGGATTACCAGGTGATTGCTTGTCATCTGAGTGAGGTGGATTTGGGATGTGCTGTACTCACATCGTGTGTGAAGTCATTATGTGCTCTTGGGGTGTTGCAAATGCTAACTAAAGCTTGTCAGCTTTCTGCTATTTGAAGGAGGTTCAAGCAAATAATTTCCAAGGTAGGTACAGTCAACAAGCAGTTACTTTTGCTCACTGACATGCAGTTCTCCATAAGACTTTGTAGCTTGATTACCTTTAAGAGATATGTGTCCTGCAGCCAATTAAATGAAATATTCTGGATAAAGTTTAATGAAGGAAACAAATTTAGAAAGCTTCTTTGATTAGGCCACAAGAGAAAGAAGATAAGAAGAAGGAAGGGTGGGATAGCAATTTTTTAAGAAAGGGAGTAAACATTTTAGAATTGTGTAGCATTTACTCAAGCTGTGTGCGGTGTGAGGCTTAAAGTGAGGGGACGAGGGAACCACTGATGTGCAGTTTTAAGTGAGAGCAGTGATGAAGATGATGACCATAGAAAATGGAAGGCTGGTTACAATGGAATTCTTATTAACAGTGAAAGGTGACAGTGAACAAGATACACCAATAATACCAGGAGAAGACTTGTTTACTTGCAAGTCTTGAAATGAAAACCAGCCAGGATAACACATAACACATCCACAATGATAGACTACTTCGCAACATTTTTCTTTCTCTAATTTCTAGTGAGCTAAGCAGATTCTCCTTCTGCCTGATGCAGACAGCTGGGGTCAATGGTAAGGAAGTGCTGCTGAAAATACAGGAAGATGGCAAGAGAAATACTTGATGCATTAGCCTCTTACCTGGCATTGGGCAGTCGTGATTGCTCCCACCAGCACAAGGAGACATGGGAGCTTGCCTTCCATTCTGAGTGTTTTCCACATCAGCTCTAAATATCAAATTATCTGTAGAGACAAAAAATAAGATGCTGAACAAAGGAAGTTTACAGTGTGAATGGAGTTCAAGGTGTAACTTTAAATGAAAGTTTAAAATTATGAAAATTCTTTTTATACATTTTCAACCCGTTGCTTCTCAGCTGTCTGGTCTAACTGTCCTGATCTTCCTAGGGAACTGCCAGGCTGGATCCAGATGTGCTTTTACTTGATAAACTTAGAAACTTGATAAGCTACAGCACACTCATTTACATCTGGAGGAAACTGAGAGAGTGTTTCCTGGGGAATAATTAAGAAGTGAATTCCAAGTACTTTTTCCCTAAATTGCAGGATGCCAACAGTACCATGTGCACTATTAGAGAGATGGGCGTATCTGATGATGCAGTGTAATGGTGATTTGAGTGCATTAATTGAGATTCAGATTACTGACACCTACTTAAGAGATCTCTTGCGGAGGGTCTGATGGAGGGTCAGTTTGTGGTAACAGTGGTTTAAGAGGATTTTCATTTTTTGTAGACTGCTGCTTTGGGTGAGAGTGAAGACTTCTCTCTTGTGTAGAGAATGTGTAGGCAAAATGACTTTGCTTGATGATAGGTGAGGACTTATTTTCAATATTTCTACTGATTCTTCCCAACTAAGCCTTTAGATTTTACTATTATCATAAGCTTTTGCTAAAAAGGCAGAGTATGGCAATGGTCTGTCAGGCTAGCTTTTTTTCAGATAGTCTCATTTATTTGTTGCAGCATCTTTCTGTATGACACTTCTATGCAGTCACAACTATACATTATTCCCTCTAATCTCTTCAGCAGCTTTACACTTCAAAGCCCTCTTCAATCCACCAGGAAGAGTTTCTACTTTCTCCAAATCATTTTACATAGTCTGATTCTTCTGTCAGTACTCTTGGGAGAGAACCTTCATTGATACCTAGTGGGAGATTGTGATGGTGTAATGTAGATGTGGTGGACCCCGCCTGCTTTGAACAAGTCCTGGACCAGAAGTCCATTTTCTCTCTTCCTTTTAAAATATAATACCTCCTATACAAACCAAGAGCTTGAGGGCAAGATAAAGTAGCAGGCACAACATACAGGCAAGAAGACACATTTTAATTTCCAGTCTGTAGGATTGCCCTAAAGTTTCAAGTACTTGAAATAATATTCAGATACCGTTGCCCACACTATCACCTTTTTATCATCTGTTATATGCAGAAAGCTAACCCAATTATTTGAGAAAACTACTACTTGCAGAAATCAGGAGCTCAGACTCTGTTTATATAAAGCCAAAGAAGGCAGCTGGATAACAGCTGGTGAAACTGGAGTATGATAGATGAGTCATAAATCTGGATTCAAGGCTAATATGGAGAAAGACTCTGGTTTTTTAGTAGTTTTGTCATTGGGGTTGATTTGTTTGTTTTAAAATTTGTTCAAAGCAAAAGGCACAAATAGTCCCGTTTCTGAAGCAGAACCAGGAGTACAGCAGGATAATTTAGGATATGATTTCTCATCATTAGGCTGCAAAAAGAAGGAACTTAAGTTGTAAGTCAGACTGAAAAGATTCAGAAGAACATCTTCCAAGAACCTTAATTACTCCATGCTTTATCTTTGGATCACATCTTGATGATAAAATCCTTATAATTCAGAGCATCTCTCAGTGACTTGTATTGGTCCATAGATTTCACAGTACACTTTTTATATACTTTCAAGTCATTTTTCACCTCTTAGGAAACATTTTGCATTGTATAGTGAGCCTTTCTGAAAGTGGTACAAGTGATTTCCAAACAGACATTAACTTCAACTGCATCTAAACTAAATCAGCAGCGTTTCCAAAGCTGCAGTGAATGATCTGAACCGCTATCCAGTCACTTGGTTTCTGCTGTAACCCTGTGTTACAGTATCCTTACTCCCTGCAGCTGTGGCTCATTATTACAGCTATGCAGGCTTGTGTTCTGAATCCCACAGTGGCAATGTTTTAACTTGCTAATTGTTGGTATCACTGGTGATCTTTGTTGTTTTCTGTGGAGAAGGCTTGAAGTTCTTAAAACTGTTAGAAACAAGATTCTGGTAGCAAAGATGCTTTCAAAGAAAGCTTTGTTCAGTGAAACTACTTAGATCTGAGTTGAGCTGCCTCGTTAGAATTTCTGCCTGGGAAGCTCTGTAAAGAACTGTTGAGACCTTATTTCTGAGGTACCTGCTAAGATGCCCCAAAAACAAGGCAACATCAGTGAATTTTTTTTTTTTTTCTCGCCTAACTGATATCTTGGAAGAAGTCCTAGCTACCTGAAATCAGCAGGAAAGTGCACATCATTTTCAGGGGGTATCTGAACGTCCTTTTTATTTTTTCTTTGCCTGGAAGACTGACATGAGGAGTCTCTATTTAAAAAACAGCTGCATAGCTTAATCAAGTTTATCGCATATATTCATCTGTACAAGTAGATTCTAGCCTTACACAGCATGTGTTTATACTGCAAAATGCTGTAGATAGTCTCTCTAAAGTTCTTTTGCATCAGATGCCACATCCTGTCTTCCACGGATTTCTGTTGCCCCTCTTCAGGCTATCTTAGTTTATAATGCTGCAGCCTTTCCCCTATATCTCCCCTGCTCCCTGATGGCTGCTGTCCCACTATGCATGGAAAACTGGTAACAGATGTTACCCTATGTTTATTTTCAGTTTTGGGAAAGGTACAACTTAAGACCTTTAAGTCAATTGGAATGTCTTGAATAATAAGCCCTGTCAAATTGAAATTATATGGCAGTTTGAAAAGTACGTTTACAAAGCTCCAAGCAGAAACCTGCAAGAAATGCACATCTGGCAGGGCTCTCATAAACAGTGTGTGCCTTCTGATCTCAGCCTGTGCTTCCTTTCTGATCAAAAATACTAGACAATAAGTCAAAGACCTAGATGCGATGTTCTGCCATTTTGATTCTACACTTTCAAGTACATTAGGACGTAACAATGTGTGAATCCCTACATTTGTCTCTTTTTGCTGAAGCATCATCAACAGGAACACTTAAAATCCCACATATTAACCTATTATTACTAACAGCCTTTCTAAGCAGTAGTAATGTGTGCATTATCTTACCAATGTGGAATAAGAACTAAAAAAGAGCTGTAACTTACCAAGTGTGAACAAAAAGTCCTTAATCACAGAATCATTTAGGTTGGAAAAGACCTCTAAGATCATTGAGTCCAACTGTAAAACTAACGTTGCCAAATCCACTAAACCATGTCCCTAAGTGCAATATCTGTAGATGTAGAAATTAAAAGCAGCTCTCCTTCCTCCCAATGACATAATGCATCCATTCCAAAATACGTTGTTTCTGAATCTGTAGAACTAATAACTTTCTTGATGATGATCAGCTATCTTGCCTTAGTTGAAGCAACAGATTGCCTTCTGGATAAAGTGTTTCTGCATCCCTTTTCTGAACTGAGCAGATGAATAGCAGATTTGAGCTATTAATCCTTAAAAATATAACAAACAGACCTTTGTTTTTGGGGGAAAGAGCTAAAAACCCCAAAGAAAACAAAAGTAAGATGCTGTAGTCTTTTAAGACATTGGAGGAAATGAATATTTCAAAGTCTTTGTTTTTGGAATCATTCTCAGTATTTCCTGTGGTTTTGGCCACATTTAAGGAGAAGCATATTTAGGGAGAACTGAAGATGACCCACCCTCCTCCTCCTCCTCTGTGTCCCTCCATTATCACGCTTTGGAACCTGGGATGAAAGGCATAGTCTGATCTGCTCCTGGGAAGATTAGATAAATTCTCCTTTTGCAGCTAGTTCTCAGTGTCTCCTTACCTTACCATCAAGATATTTGTCCACAACTCTTCCTTTAAGTTCTTCTGCTAATCTCCTTTGTGCAGGAGACTGCTCCTTGCTTAACCGGTCAGAGCCCGAGGCTGTCAGCCTTTTCCCTGAAAAGCTTCAGCTTTCCTGAAACTACTGAAAGTTAGCAGCTTTACCCACCCTGTGAATCTCTTCAAAAACTGCAAGGCAATAGCTCATGAGTTAACTATGAGTTAACTATCATGGTGCTTCAATGGGATTTATTAAATAATAATATTTAATAATATTTAATGACAGCGCCATTCATGTTGAAAGACCAAAAAGCCATTTTTGAAACAGGTGCAGAGTAGTGCCTACCTTTTTGCTTTTTCTCTTCTGTATTCTCTTGATGATTTTCTTTCCAGACCAGTCTGTCTTTGTGTTTTCCGTGTCTCTGCTCTGATCTCTCTGTCCTACTTGAAACGCCACTCGAGGGGGTGGAGACTCCCTGGGCCGCGGGGCGTGCTGTCCACATCCCACCCCTTCCCGAGCATCTAGGGGATGGTCCAGGCAGGCGGCTGGCTGGGAGGAAAGCTGCTTGCTGGCATGCTGCTGAATTTTACAGCCAGTTTGTTTTGTTCATTCTCTTTTCCAGTCAGAGAGCAGATTCAGTCTTCAAAACAATTTTTTCCCCATTGAACGCCTTACTGTTCAATGACAGAATAGTACTTATCCCTTACAATGAACTGTCCTGTCCCATTATGCTTCTAGGTGTGTGAGTGAATGCATAGCTGTATTATTTCTAATATAATTAGAAGTCTGCAGTATGTAGACTTAGTACTAATAACGAGAAACTCCTGTTTCATGCACGAAACTGTAGAGTGCTGTAGTGTGCTGTACTCCCAATTAAGATGTTTGGCAGAGAGGTCCTGACCCGCATGTGGAGCAAAGCATGCCCTGAACAGAGCCATGGGAGAAGAAACAGTCAGGGGAGCTTGCAAGTTAAATGAACAAAACTTCTAATGAACTTTAGGTACAAATAAGGAACAGCATGTTGAGGACCAGAGCTAAATGTTCACTGATACTACTTATCCTAGAAAATGAAGATCTACTCACCACGATGTGGTCACGAGGTATTCAGTTATCAAAGTGTGGCAGACAAATGCGATGATCAGTTTTAGAGCTGATCTTAGGGCACTGTTATGAGAACAGTCAGCGGTGCAATTGTTACATTGATGAATGCGTCCCACCTCCTTGGAACTAATTCACTAGCAATCAGGCTCCTGGCAGAATTTAGTGTAAGACATAAGAACTAGTATGTGAGGGACTTGCATTTTCAGGAAGCAGCTGCATGGAGTCCTCATTTGGAAAGCATGGCACTGGTTATTTAGCATAATGGTAAAGATTAGTAGTCTGTATGTTCAGCTCTTCTCTGCATGGAGATCTATGTCAAGATTATCAAATGTATTTCCCCAAGAGTCACGGTGCTGGTGATAACATTACTACTATAAATCTGATTTAAATGTAGCTGCATTTGACTATTTCCAGAAAGGACTTCCAGTTGTTGAGACTGAACACTGCTGAGTGAAAAGGGGCTAATTTATTTTATTTTTAAAGACAACAGCCATTTGACTTCTAGATTAAAGATGCTAACAAACTAATGGCCTTGGGGGAAGATTTCAAAAATTATTTCGTGGCTTTTCACAGCTTAAGGACAACTATAATTGTCGACAGAGTGTGGTGCCATTTGTAGGGCTTAACATATTTTAGGAAAGCTAGCAATAAAAGTGTCTGCTCTCTCAAGCACCATCTACTGGCTTTTGTCTAAGCCGATCCTCGGGACAATTCCAGCAGGACTGTTTAATGTCAGTGACGAAGTCTGACATCATGACATCCCACAGCAGCCCCATGTCACCCAGACGGGACCCTCAGTGCCCGGTGGCTTTGGCAGGTCCAGTGCAGGCGACTGGAGTTGTGGTAGGTCTTGAAGTGCATTTTCCATCCCCGTACTGTTGTGCGTCTTTGCAGTGGCATTAAAGCATCTCACGCCAAGCCAGCCCAGGAGGAAGAAGTATCCAAACCCGATGTAATACCCAGAATAGCGCTTTGGTTCGGGCGGTGTGGTGGGAAATGCAAATGGTGCATCCCGGATTGGCAAGTTTTGGAGGTGCTGTGGGAAGGAGACGGCAACTTTGCAGTTTTACTTACGCACCCCACGAGCTGTACCCTCCTCTCATCCCGAGCCCCTGACTTCACGTGGTATCGCGGCCACGAAGATCGCGACTCCCCCACTCCTCACCGGGGCGGCCCTGACCGGGCCCAGCGCCGGCCCCGCGCGTCCCCTTTAAGGGCGGGCGGGCAGGCGGGCGGGCAGTCGCGCCGGAGCCGGAAGCGCAGGTCCCGCGGAGCGGAGCCGGGCCCGCCATGAGCCGCCCGCCCGCGCTGCAGGCGCTGACCTGCGGGCCCTGGGAGATGCGGGAGCGCCTCGGCACCGGCGGCTTCGGCAACGTCATCCGTTGGCACAACAAGGTAGGCGGCGGCCGGGTCCGCGGCGCCCCGACTCGGGACCCGGGCTTAGCCCACCCTTTGCTGTGTCCACAGGAAACCGGCGAGCAGGTGGCCATCAAGCAGTGCCGGCAGGAGCTGAGCCCGCGCAACCGCGACCGCTGGGCGCTGGAAATACAGATCATGAAGAGGTGAGGCGGGGCAGCGGTGGCGCCAGGCCCAGCTCGGTGCCTGCTTGTGGCCGGGCCGGGCGAAGGGGTCGCTGCGCGATGTCGCGTCAGTGCCCTGGGACGCGTGGCGGAGACGGCCCTGGAGCGCGGATCTGACGGGTGCGCTGAGGGAAATGGTGGGAGAGGCTTTCGGCCGCCGGCCGCCTAGCGTTCCCCTTCCGGGAGGTGCCCGATCGACTGCGGCGGCAAGTGCATGGAAGTTCACGCGTAAGAAAAGTTCACGTTGTGCTGCGTGAGACTCTTGGGTCTCACGCTGCCGTCTTCGGCGCGTCTGCCGTGCCCTCAGCGCTACAACAATTCTGCTATCTAGCCGTTGCTTTGCCTGACTTAACGTCTGTGCTGCGGCATTCCCTTGAGGTGTTGGATTAACATTTTCGGGTGTAGCATTCTCATTGCAGTTTGGGTCTTTTCTGGACGGCGGCGACAGACTCCCTTGCACTCCTGTGCAGGGCTTCTTGCTGTACCTTCTAGACAGATCTGTAATGCATACATTTTGAAGAAACACACTGTCTTGCATGTGAAGTGCCAGGAATTAGAATGAGTCTAGACCCATGAAAGATGGAAACCTTTAGAATTCACTAATTCAGTTTCTAAAAGGATTTGTGATCATGTTGGGCTGTGAGTGATGACCATGAGCACGTGAAACTGTATAGTAGTCACAGAACATCATGAGTACTTGCCTAATTTTTGTTCTACAGACTGAACCATCCCAATGTGGTGGCTGCCCGCGATGTCCCTGAAGGGATGCAGAAGCTCGCGCCAAATGACTTGCCACTGTTGGCCATGGAGTACTGCCAAGGTGGAGACCTCCGCAAGGTGTGGTCCCTAGGGTGGTAACCTTGGAATGGATCAGCTTCTGGTCTGATCCTAGGTTTTCTACTGTAGTTTTCCCTTCAAACCTTTGCTTTCACACCCTGATGCTTCCTATTTCTAGTCATGGCATCAACTGGTGTTGGTGGCTTGGTCCTTGATATTATGTTCAGCTTTTGAAGACTTAAGTGTTTGTGAAACTTTGTATTTTTTTAGATGCAAGTGACACTGTGAGGAGTTTGCTCATAAAGAATGGGGGCAAGTGTAGGGGATGTGCAACAGTGTGTGAGTATGGCCAAGACCATTGTAGGGTAGGTGCATCTGTAGGCTGTACCCTCCCTGAAAGTGATTAACTGTCTGTCACAGGAAGAGGTAACACATGGTAGTTCTAATCCCAGGGCTTTTCTGACCTTTGCTATAATTGCTCATAGCTAAAACACAGACCTTAGGCCTTAGATAGGAGTTGATACAGTCAGGCACAGGGGAAATGGCAAAGAGGGATGGAACAAATAGAAGGATGAAAATGGGATGACAGTGACTTCTTTCACCTGCTCCTTTATCCTCCCATGCAAATTAAACCAAAGCACAAAGCTGTAACTGTTGCTACCACAGGTCACAGTCCATAGACTTTTGTGCTTCTGGAGAATTTAATTGCTGTTGCTGAAACTTCTTGCATCCCTGAGAATTTGTGGGACTCTGGGCTTCACTCTGGATAGAGGAGGGAAAGACTGCATTCTGTGTTGCTTGCTTGCAGTACCTGAACCAGCTGGAGAATTGCTGTGGCTTGCGGGAAGAAGCTATTCTTATATTGTTATCTGACATTGGTAAGTGGTGGCACTACCTTCAGTTGTCTGAATTATGGAAACCCTTTTAGTCCTGAATCCACTCTCCAAATATACAGCAGTGACTTTAGTGACTCCATTTTAGACTGACCTTTTATGATCTTGATCATCTACCAAAAGTGTTTGGAGTCTGGGGAGGTCCTTGCCTACTGGAAGCTAGCCAGCATTACTGCAGTTTACAGGAAGGATGTGAGGGAACACCCAGACAGAGAACTCAATTTGTGTCCTGAGCTCTATGATGCTGACTTTACCCCTTACACTCAGTGTTTCATTGTATGTGTGATTGTACAAGGTTTGATGAGAAAGCCATGCTTATTACTAGATAGAACTGAATCCTTACTGAGCTCGTGCTAGCTCTAACAACTGGCTTTTTCTGTCTCAGCTTCCGCTCTCAGATACCTTCATGAGAACAGGATCATCCACAGAGACTTGAAACCAGAGAACATTGTGCTGCAGCAAGGAGAGCAAAGGGTAAGCAGGAAGCAGTTGTCTCTACCTGCACAGACATGTTCCACAAGGAACATGCATGTGCTTCATGCAGTTATATGGTCCCTCTGCAAGAGCACTCAGCCCAGGATAACACCTGTCTCAGGTCACTGTGACAGATAGTATTCTGTGTGCAGCTGAGGTGAGACATTGTATTAGAAATCTGTTAACACCTGACATTTTGACTTTCAACTATTAAGGAAAGAACCAGACTCTACCGATTGACCAAAGATCGGAAGGAGCTAGACGCATAACTGCTAAGCGTGCTACAACACCTTCAAATTCATTGTGGTTTTAGGAATCTACAGTAGCCTCCCGTTTCTGCTTCTATCTCTTCACTGGCACCTTTCTTGCTTAGCTTTGAAGAGCTGAACCTTTTCTTTCTGCTGTATGATGTGCTTTTACCAGGACTTCAGTCTAGCATTCTTATTCTCTGTTGTGTGTTTCAGTTAATACACAAAATCATTGACCTTGGTTATGCTAAGGAGTTGGATCAGGGTAGCCTATGCACATCCTTTGTTGGGACTCTGCAGTACTTGGTAAGAAAGGAACTCAGGTAGAAGAGCAGCTACTGCTTTCTAGTGGGATAGAATTAACTGTTACCAAGCTTTGGGCTGGGATTAAGTACTTGCGCGGTATGGGGTGCGTTCATAGTGCTGAAGCTAACAAAGGTGACTGCTTTTTTGCTGACACTGGGTTTTCTGCTACCTACACCTGTTATAAATAAGCAGGAGTGCCAGTAACCTACGCTGCTCACTCCAAGAGGGTCTTAAAGAACGTGAGAGGCAGCGTTCAGTAAAGTCTTTAATCATTTGTACAAATGTTAATGAGATGTTAAGGGATAGAGAAAGCTAAGAGCTAGATGGCTTTGTCTCCTGTGTGTAAACTGTATCAGGCTCCAGAGCTGCTGGAACAGCAGAAGTATACGGTGACAGTGGATTACTGGAGCTTTGGCACGCTTGCCTTTGAGTGCATTACAGGCTTCCGACCATTCCTACCCAACTGGCAGCCAGTGCAATGGTGAGTGAACTGTGGCTGGGTGATAAGTGGGCATGATGTAACTTTCCTGTTTACAGGAAGTAGAATTGTGGTCCCTTGATTCTGAGGATAATATCCCTGAGTTTCTTGTCCTTTTGGAAACTGACCCCTTTTACCGGGGCTTGACTCACCTGAGCAAGTCCAGCATTCCTGATACTTGCTCTGTGGGATAAGGGCTGACTCCTGCAGGGCAGATAACAGAAACCAAAGTGGCGTCTGTATTATATCTGTCAAGAGTAGCTTTAAGAGCCTACTAGCATGCAGGCTGGAAAAGGCAGGCAATTTTTTCACCATTGTACTTGCTTACATTAGGCATACAAAAGTGCGTCAGAAGAGTGAGTTGGATATTGTTGTCTCAGAAGACTTATCTGGAGAAGTCAAGTTTTCTAGCAGTTTGCCCTGCCCCAACAATCTAAACAGGTGAGTACTAGAAATTGCTGTGCTGAGATAAACTGATTCTTCTGCAAAAGGACCAAGCTTGTATTATATGCCTTACTGTGTTAATCTGTGAATAAATTGAGTGCATGACACAGGCAGTACTATTGTTGCTTGTCACACTTGTGTAGTCTTGGTTTCTGCCCTCTAAACGCTGCATTTGTGATGGGGAGAGGTCGAGTGTTGAAGGGAGAAGGAGGGGGGAAGTTTTGTCAGTCCTCCCACACAGAACAGGCCATATCGTTACTGCAAATGCACTTTTACCTTTTCTGATCTCCTTCTGGATTTTATTGCTCAGTGTTTTGTCTGGGAGGCTGGAGAAATGGCTGCAACTCATGTTAATGTGGCACCCACGTCAGAGAGGTACAGATCCTACATATGGACCCAATGGGTGTTTCAAAGCATTGGATGACATTTTGAACTTGAAGGTAAGCAATAGGTCTGTATTACCCTGAAAAGTTTTCCAGAGAGCAGTTGCCTGAGCCTATGAATCATAGACTTAGGAGGAAGAGTGAGGCAGAAACTCGTAGAACTGTCTCCTGACAGTGACAGGTGCCTTCCTCTTGCTTCTTTGAGGACAAATACTCCCTGAGCTTGTTGGGAGTAGTGAATAGTTTCTGTGCATGCTTAGTTCCATATTCTGATAGAGGATTCTACTGCTGAAGGTATTTAATGCCATGTGGCCTCTCTTCCACTTGATAGAGGACAAGAACTTTGCCATAATGTTAGGAAGTAGCTGCAAGGTGACTTCTGCCAAGTGCTTTGAATAGTTTCTTGGTGGTTATTTTCTCAGTCCCTCAACCTCTCCTCTAACATGATCAATGTATCTTCAGCCTTTCTCATGCCATGCTACTCTTCTTGTAGTTGCTTCACGTTTTGAACATGGTTACGGGAACTGTGCACACCTACCCTGTGACAGAGGAAGAGACTCTGCAGAGTGTGAAGGCCAGGATTCAGTCAGATACAGGAATTCCAGAACAGGACCAGGAACTACTGCAGGAAGCAGGACTTGAATTGTTTTCTCAGAAGTTGGTCACTAAACATACAGCTGATAGCAAGGTGAGTCTCGATGCTCTCTTTCTTGCATTTGAGTGCTCTCACTTTGGGATCGCAACACTCCCTGCTGTTGTGGCACGCTTTTGTCATGGTAACCTCACAGACCTAACAGCCATTGTAGCATAGGCATCCTATTGCCTTTGGTGCTCTGTGTTTGGTTGGGGAGGACTGTTCTGTTTATGGTGTTACCAAGGCTTGCTTTTCCCGAGAAAACCTAGTTGGGTCTTTCGTCTTCTGCAGGTGAATGATACTGCAGCTGCAGACACAGACCTTCTCTTCCTCTTTGATAACAAGAAAGTTTCCTATGAGGCTCAGGTGGCCTTGCGTCCTCATCCAGAAAGTGTTGACTGCATCCGTAAGGACTTTCTCTGTCTTGTGTGTGAAGGTGGAGGAGAGGGGGAGGTCTGTGTTTTGTGGTCTGTATCATGTACAAAGAGTAGAGGGAGCTTTTGCATATTGGGACTGAAGAAGCAGTAAAATGGACTGTCATTCATTCAATTTATCAGAGTAACTAAAAAAAGGAAGTGTTTGATTTTGACATACTGGGGGAACTGCACAGGGGTTGTCTAGCTCTAGGCTTTGCAGGCAGTAACATGCCCCTCAAAGAAGCAATGTTTTGGTCTGTTTTGTGATAGCACAACTTTCCTGCTTCATGTTGACATGTACATTTCCCTTTCCCCCGCCTCCTCTGTTTTCAGTTCAGGATCCAAAGAAGAATCTCCACTTTTTCCAGTTGCGGAAAGTGTGGGGTCAAATCTGGCACACGATCCGGATGCTGAAAGACGACTGTAACCGGCTTCAGCAGGGGCAGCGAGCAGCCATGTACGGTGGCAGTTTCTCTACAGTACTTATCTCTGTCTTAGTGCTCTGGTGGAAGGGAAGACAGAAATGGGACCCTGTTGGAATGGGGAAGCCCATGATTGGAGCTGTAAGCAGTTCATGAAAAGCTGAGAGTTAGCCCTTTGGCACAACTGCATTTGTCCTCACCGCTGTCTCAAGTATCTGCTTTGGATGTAAATGGAAGCCTGGTGGATTTTTACTTTCGGAGGTTAATAGGACCTTCTTGTCCTTGCAGGATGAATCTGTTGCGTTACAATAGTACCCTCTCAAAGATGAAGAATTCTATGGCCTCCCTTTCTCAGCAGCTGAAAGCAAAGCTGGACTTCTTTAAAACAAGCATCCACATCGATCTGGAAAAGTATAAAGAGCAGATTGAATTTGGAATTAGTGAGTATAGCATCTGGCAAACGGGTCTTTTCATGACTCTTATCCTCACAAAAACACCTACCTCTTTCTCTGTGAACCTGAGAAAGCCAGTCACTCTTCTTTGATTCCTGTAGCTTCTGAGAAGCTGCTGTTTGCCTGGAAAGAGATGGAGCAAGCTGTGGAACTTTGTGGGCGGGTATGTTTCTAAATCTAACTGCTAATCATAAAGAGGCTTGTTTTTATTATCTCTCCCCTCCTCCCCCTTAGCTTCATTAAGCTGCCTTAAATAGAAACTCCTTGTGTCTGGACTGATGCCAGATTTCACATTGCCTTGGTTTGCGTGGCACAATTTTTGTCCATTATTAGTACTACATTCTGTTATAAGGCTTAGAGGGAAAAGGGAGATCTTGGTGAAGCCCCAAAAATGTCTTGGAAGTTGTTCTATCCAAGAGCACCAACCTAATTTCCTTGAATTGAAATTATTCATATTCTCATTTGTCTTTGGCCAAGGCTGCTGTTTGCATCTTGTTGGTGTGTTTAGAAATATGAATGAGAAACGAAGAACCAGTGTGAGTGGTAGTGTCTCTAAGTATGAGACTGTTCTGTTGCTTATGTTCTACCCTGCTTTCAGGAAGATGATGTGGAGCAGTTAGTGAAGAGGATGATGGCCCTGCAGACAGACATCGTGGACCTGCAGAGAAGCCCGCTAGGTCGTAAACAAGGAGGAACACTGGAGGATTTGTGAGTTGAACTACCTTGAGCTTCAGATGCAGGAGTGTTTCTAGCTAGGCTTACTCACTAGAGTGTTGTATTCCTCTGGGGAAATGGTTTTTCCCCCCCCAGAACCCCTGTAACATGTAGCCATATGGTTTGATCCTTCCCCCCTAGACCTGGTTGGCTGATGGCCAGCTTATCTCTCCCAGGCAGGGGTTAAAAGGTCCCCTGCTCTTCCTGCTCTCCCTCTTACCCCTCTTACCCCCAAGGAGGACACAAGAATAAACATCTGGAAAACACCTCTGGGTAAGGGCCTCTTTTGATATCTTTTACCCTGTTTCCATTGTAATATCTCCCCAAGGTCCCCCTAATACCTGAGTTAGCCAAAGATCCCTGGGGGGCTGTGGGGGAATATTTACACTAGAGGACAGTGAAAGGGCTGTTTCTTCCACCCAAATTGTGGGGGACTGGGAGCACTTTAACACTAAAGATGGTTTTTGACTCATCTGTCATTGTTCTGAAATGGCAGACAGGTATAGAAAAGATTTGAGTTCTCAAACTTTGTTCTTAATTTTGGTTCTTCGGAAATCCTTTTTTTTCCTGCTTTTTTCTTCTAGAGAAGAACAAGCCAGAGAGCTGTACCGAAGACTGAGAGAGAAGCCAAGAGGTAAAAGACACTTTAGCTCAAGGTCAGCTTGCTTTGTGCGTAACTTTGGAGATGTAGTAATGATCACTGAGAAAACTATCTGACTTCTAGGCCTGCCCAGACACTAGCAGCACATGGGCTCTCCTGAATTTGTCCTTTTTTTCGAGAGGGGAGTCAGGGAGTCAGTTTCACACTAGGCCAGCCTTCCTTTCTTGGTGCTTTGTAAGCTGTTCTCGAAACTCCTCTGGAGCTCTTCTCAGACCAGGCTGTTGCCACAAGTCTATGCTGCTGCTTCTGTGTAGAAAGGATTAAAGACATGGCTGTTCCTTTGATACAGTCGCAACTCCCCTTTTCAAGTTCTTTAAATTTTGAAGGTGGCTAAAATTCAGTGTAATTCATCCCACTCAAATTCGCATATCCTGAACTTTGGATGTTTCAGGATTGAAGCAGTAGTGGAAACAAGCCTCTAAGAATCTTCTCACTCTGTCCTATAAACCTACCTTTCTGTGTAATGTTGACTCTCATTCCAGATCAGAGGACAAGCGGTGACAGCCAGGAAATAGTACGACTGCTTCTACAGGCAATCCAGACCTTTGAAAAAAAAGTTCGAGTCATTTATGCTCAGCTCAGGTGAGCTTTGTAGATTTTATTCAGAGTTGAGAGAAGGCATTTTGTCTTCCAGCAAGAGAAGGTCTAAAACTCAGTGCATACGGCTAATGAGATCTTGCAGTGTTACAGGAAATAATTAACTTCAGAAATGTTCTACTGCCATGGCCCATGTGTGATCTGATTAGTTTTTATTTTTTTAATAGTAAAACTGTAGTTTGCAAACAGAAGGCATTGGAATTGTTCCCCAGAGTGGAGAAAGTGATGAATCTGATGAGTGAAGATGAGGAAACAGTTGTTAGGCTTCAGGAGAAACGACAGAAAGAACTGTGGAACTTGCTGAAAATTGCATGTGTAAGTAAAATAAGAGCCCCTGTTTAACCTGCGAATATGGTTTGTAGCACACGTTACTGAAACAATAGTAAATTGAGTGTACCCTATGGTTCTTTTCTTTATTTTGAATTAGTATTAAAGCCAAATTCCGGGTTCCTATTCCTGGCTGCTGAAAACTAGTGGAAATAATTGCACTCTGAATATTCTGTGTTTTCTTCAGAGTAAAGTGCGTGGTCCTGTTACTGGCAGTCCAGAGAGCATGAACACATCACGTCTTGGTAGCTCAGGTCAGCTGCTGCTGCAGGTCCCTTCTGGAACATTCAATTTATCAGAATCTGTAAGAAAAAGGTGAGGCAAAGTCTGGAGTTCTTTGGCTGCTAATGCCACCACTACAAAGCTGGGCTTCCTGCTTTGTGAAGTAATGGCACACAGGGTTTCTCATATTTTACACTTTGTGTTCAGCTTGCATTGTCAGCAGTCTTGGTTTACTTAGTAGTTAAGACTTCCTGGGGCTTTCAGATGTTCCATATGAAAAATGGGATATCATATTAGCTTCACTTCCCCCTGCCTCAGTAACAAAGGCGGTTTTTTGGTTTTCTTTCTTTAATCTGAGATGGTTGGGCTGACTTGGAAGTACACTGCCAGCAAGAACTGTTGAAGTATTGTCATGTAAAGTCATAGTAGCTGAGCTGTGTCATTGAGACTGCTGTAACCAAGCATGTGTAGTTCTGGCTTGCTTAAATGAACTGGGTCACCACTTGGAATGAAAGACCTTGGTTTGTTTTTTTGCCTGTTGCTCCATCCTTAAGTTTATAGGATTCTCAGCTTTTTCCTCTAGCAACAGTGGTTCCACCTAGTAAGGACCCAATTCCATCTTGGAATACATTTCCTTTCCCCTGTCCAGTAAATCAGGGGCTGCCACCAACTTTTCAAGTTGCAGTATGAATTACAAGCCTATGACCTGACTAACTTCAGTGTTCTGCAGCCTATCTGCCAGAAATATTTGTTCATGATAGAGGCGGCATCTCTTTAAACTGCCATAGAAATTAATAGTGTAATAATTGCCCCTTTCAGTGAGGAGCTGCTGCTGGAATCTCGGAAACTTTGTAGCCAACTAGAAAATGTGATGCATGACACAATGAAGGATCAAGAGCAGAGTTTCTTGGTAATGTATTCACTCTTCTATAAATGGACTGGGGAAGTGCATGGCTTCAAAGTTCTGCCTGTGCAACTTCACCAGCAATAACGTAGCTAATTAAAATCTGCAATTTACTCTTGGACAAGGGGAGAGTAGGAGCTGCAGAGAGACAGGAAGCACCTGTTCCCTCATAATCTGCCGACTGACATACTCTGCTTGCCAAGACTGGGAGCCACATGCTGGGAACTTGTTGCGCTGAACAGTAAAGGACGGGGCAAAGCACTTGGCTGTTGTACAAAAATACTGCAAAAACTGCACGCAAATTTGGGATGAGCGGGTGGCAGGGATGCTTAATGTAACAATGCAGAGTATTAAAAAGAGAGTAAAATACTGGAGAGTGCAAGTAGGTTAAGTGTTTCCTTGACAGCACTCACGTAGCTCATCATGAAATTATACTGACCAACTTGTTCACAGTAAATTTTTTAAAGCTCTTAACATATTTTACCTTTATTCCAGAGAAAGCTCAACTGTAAGCTAGTGTTGAATTTCGTTTATTCTTTAGGCTCTAGACTGGAGCTGGCTGCAGCTTCAGGTAGAAGAAACAAACAGTCCAGAACAGACCCAGATGTAAAATCACTGGTTGCCTCTGAAGCCATGCTACTTTGGGAAGCCAACTGTGAAAAGCTCCTGCCTCTGAGAAGGGAATATCAACTGCCTTCTACTGTCACCAACTGCTTATGTGATACATATGGCTTAGCTTTTAGTATCCACTTCTCAGACACTTCTTCACAAAGATACAGTAGGGAATGCCTGTTCTAACTGCTTGGAAGATGTTCTTAATTGTGCCTTAAGACAGCAGATACTCTGTCCTGGTAAGTCTTCCCTTAGGCATCACCTGTGGCTGTTTTGCTGCATTTTAGGCTTTCTAATGAACAATGGACAAGGTATACCCAGTCACTGGTTGATGTCACCTTCCTAATGAACTGTGAACCTAATTTCTTAATTTGCTGATTTGCACTTTTTTTTCTTAAAGTGTAACGGTTGTACTTAACCTAATACTTGTTTCCTATATGGGAACGAAATTATCTAAAACATGTAAACTTTTGGTTTGCTGTTTTTGATGCGCTCAATAACACTATAATGGAAAAAGCTGCTTTCACTGTGCAGGTCTCTAAAACATGAGAGGTGTAAGAATGTTATCATAGAAACCAAAGGAGAAGGCAATCTTCAGTGTACAGGTATCGTGTAACAAAGCATTTCCAGATTATCTATTAACCATGCTTAAAGTTGCATGAAGAGATGAAAAAAAGACCAAAAAACCCAGCTGGAGGGAACCTTGGTGAGAGTCAAGACACACCAACCTTATGTTCTGACTGTGACCAATTTATTTCATTCTGTTGTAACCCCAAATTTCCACTACAGCACAGAGACCTCCTTTTATAAAAGGCCGTGAAGTATAGGACATGCAAAATGCAATACAATAATGGGGAGATGTTGGATTTTCTTCTGGTTTTTTTGGAACAGATTTAAAATACAGGAAACTGAAATGTGGCACAAACATCACAACTTCTATGCATGCCTTCAATGTCTTCCTTTGTTGTGCTGGCACACTCTGGACTTCAGCATTGAGTTAAAGTCATTCTTGGGAAGAGTAGAAAGTTCACACTTCAAATTTCAGAGTAATATTAAGGCTGAAATGCACTGGGTACACTTTTCCTTCATCTTCCAGAGCACCACCAGTTGTTTTACTTAAAGCTGTGTTAGGCTTCCAGCTCAAATCCCAGCCCAATTTTGTGACCTCCAGCACTGAAATTCTTGCCGTCAATCAAGCCTGAGAGGGTCAGCTTTACACCTACAAAAGCAAGTCATGAGAACCATCATACACTGAGATCCCTGTACAGTGATCTCCCTCAGGTCCTTGACCTCACTAATGTGGCCTAGCTGCCACAGGAACTTGCATACATAGACATCCTTTAGTTCTCTGAGTCTGCGTAAAGACTTCCAGCTCCTTTGTTCATTTATTCTGTTCTTAAGATGACAGTGAATTAAACCATAGTGTAGTACTTAATATTATTTGCTGCTACCAGTGAGAACTACGTACCAGGTCGAAGGGCATGAGTGTAACCAATTCCAATGAGGCTGGCATTGTTCACTTTAGCCTACAAGAAAAAAAAAAAAAAATCACAGTATTTATAAACTCTGTAAGTATTCATACAGAAGTGTCCCAGTCCCCTGAGAAGGTGGCTTATGCATTAACGCTTTTTAACTACTTGGAGACCAACCTCTATTAGAAGCATGTTCCAATCTTTTCCTTTTCTCAGGAATTTTCAGCTTAAGCAAATGGTGCAAATACTGCCTTACAAAATGCCACGCTGTTTTTCACTGCCTCCTCTGTTATGTCTTTATAGCCTTTAAAGAGCTACTTAGTGCAGTCCCTCAGAGCCTGTCTTGTTCACATCACTCAGGAGTGATTTTCTTTTTTCTTCTAATGAGCAAGAAATACATGAATATGCAATCCCCTTTTTGCATTACTAAGTTTTGAGCTCTTAACAATAATATTTCTCATCTTTAATTTTGGTTCAGTGGTCCTGGAACTAATTGTTGTTTTGCAACATAAATGCTTGCTACTTCAGTTCTTAGTATTAAAACACACACGTCAGCTGACTTTCAAGGGTTAACTTACTGTTAGAAGGCTGTAAGCTCAGGTAAACTTCCACCATTGTAATTATAATACGGTTTTACATTATGGATTTAAGAATTAAAAGGACACTGCGTCCTTTCATTGTCTTTTGAAATACATTTTGCAGCACACTAGTCAGACTATTTCACTATGGACAAAATTATATTTAAGATTTCTTTTCCCCCATAATTTCACAAGTATGATGTGTGAGGTCCCAATTTAAATTTGAACCACAACAGAAGTCACAGTTTGCAATCTACCATACTTCCTCAGTAACTAGTTAAAGCAACTGCTTCATTATGAAGTTTCAGTATTTAGGGGAGCTTGAAATACTCATTTCTGTAACAAAATTCTTACCACAACAGAAGTCTTCTCATCCATTTGGTACTTTCCAGCAATACCAAAACGTGTGTTGTTACTGCCAGCAGTCCATGCAAGATTGACTGATGTCTCAACCTTACCGGTAACCTTCTGATAAATAGACCCACCAAACTCAGTGCCATCATTCCTGTTTGTAATAGATGCAAGTGTGTCAGGCCTTGCTCTGTTTAGAAACGCTTTAGATTAACCCTTCCCCACATTATTTGATCATTATCTCCTAAAATGAACCAAGAGATCCAATACTTCACCGAACCCAGGTTCACTACTTCCTAGCTGGAGCTGGCAGACTCCTGCTCATATTTTTTTATACAAAACATGTTTTGCTTGCAGAATGGAACAAGACTTTCCAACAGCTAGAGACCTACAGTTTAAGGTTCTGACAAAAAAAACAAAACAACCCACCCAGATAACCTGGTTGCTTGTCTCAAGTAAGCCAGTGTGCAGTAACACATAAAGGAGACTTCAGTTATGGGAGTAAGACTGAAAACAATGTTGTTGCATTACAATCATTTAAATACACCATCTTCAAAGCATTTCAGGCCACCTGAATGTCAAGACTAGAGCTAGGCAGCGATGACAGCTGGAGACAAACAATGCTACGCATGCCTTTCTCCTTCATCTTGAACATTTCTGGGGGAGAAACTTTCTGTCTGATGGAGAGGGGGAGAAGGTACAGTAGTTTAATGGAAGGCTTTTTTGTCTTGGGCCATAACAGAAGTTTAAGCTCAGAGCTTTCAATTACAAATTACCATAAAGTTGCCTTTACATCACCATCTTAGAGATACAAACTCCAAAATTACTCTAAAACAAGGTATCAAGACAGCCAAGAGTTGGGAAGTTGCACCTTATTTAGTTGTACTGGAAATGAAAACACTGAATATGAATTAATTGGAAACAAATCAGTATCCCCTTCCCTCCACCCACCTCTGACCTAAGGCCATTACTGCTAACTATTCCTATTGGTTGGCTCCTCTGATAATGTTTTTCTAGGCTCAGGTAATACTTACACATTAGTGTGCAGCTGGAAGTCTCCTGCCTTATATCCCAAGGCAAAATTATTTTGTGTAAGCTTATACTTGGCTGTATCAAAAGCCATCTGGTAGCCAGCAAGCCAGCCTTCAAAGCCCAACACTGCCCAGCCATGAATGATTGGTCCAGAGAGATCAATGTCTACGCTGCAGCCTGCATGTACATAATCTCTTTTGTAGGAAGTCTTCAACTTTCCACTCTTCTTCCTGCAGAGAGAAACATGCAGTTTTATCCACAGTAGTATACAAGTATGCAATATATGTAGTTTTATTCCAATATGTAGGTCCCTTAAGGTCAGTTAATGAAACTACTGTAACCCCTACTCAAAACTTAACGGCTGCTGAAGAGGACACAGGATAACAATAACGGTGTTATGTATAGTCACATGGTGCCACTTTTCCCCCTAACATCTCAAACTCTGTACAATCCTCAAGAAGAAAGAAAGACAAAATTGTTTCTCCGTAACGCTTTAAAACCCATCTGGTTTCAAATTTTTTTTTCTCTTTGAGTGTAATGCATTATGGCATCATCATTTTCTTTCAGGAGCATCCATAAGCATGCAGCAACAGCTGTCTTTCAATGAATTTTTGTCTGTTTGGTTCTCTCCACTGTTCCTTCCTTGTGCAGTGCTTGCTTTCCTTTTTTCACTGCTGGGTACCAGTCTCCTCTACCAAAACCAGATTTCTTCATTCTCCAGACATCATCCACTTAGTCTGCCTTTTCTTGTCCCTCTTGTGATACCTCTTCCTCTCTCCAATGCATGTCTCTCTTGATTTTGCTACCACTTCAAACACAACTACGACAAAACTTTACCACCTCTAATTCTCTCCCCAACCTCCTTTCTCTTCCACTCAAGACACAGCAGAACACTTGTGCTGCTGTCACTCACACCTAGGCCTCAGGATCTCTTTTTTCACGTAGCTTCTAATTCCTCATATCCAAGCAGTATTTCAAATGCAAGATTCTTCTGACAGGCTCTCCCCAACAATAAATTAATACCAGTCATTATTTGCAAAGCAGTCTCAATCTTTTGTGCATTATTCAGACATAAACACCCCTCCTTTGCTCTACTACTTACCAAATTTAAGTACATGAGAATTGAGAAAGACATCCAAGTGCTATTCCAATGCCCATTCTACCTCCTCATTCAACTGTGCACAGACATCTGGCCAAAAGCATCAGCAAAAAAAAAAAAAATTGGCTTTACGGAGTTGACAGCCTTAGGACTGTCAACACCATGAAGACTAGTTGTTTAAGGGGAGAGTTAGAGATCTAGTACCTACGGCAGAACAATAAATTTGCCACTGGCCAAAAAGCTGAAGAATGCTTTCAAGCAGAACTTGTCCTCCTGAGTTAAGTATTATCCACTGCCTGCAGAAGATTCTAGAGCGACTGCAGAATCTTCTCCAGTAAATGCTGAGCTTTTATACAATGAGCAGAATAAGTATTTTTAGAAGTTATGGGCAATTCTAGCATTCCTTAGATAAAGGGAATAGAAAATGTTTACCCTGTGTTTGGTACAAATGTAGTGTCAATAGCCAGCTTCAACCCTTGAGCCACCTGCAAAGAAAAACACACATCTGCTCAAAAATCAGTTGAATCATAATTTGTTAATATTCCACTAGTAGAACTCTACATCCTGTCTAATGAGAAAACAAAATACGACCATAATGTCTCCCTCGTGATTTACAACGAAATATGAAGATGCTGCATGATGACGGATTAAAATAGCACCTTTTCTTCCCACAATAAAGCCCTTTAACAGCATAGACTTTGTAGGTATGTTTTTACATACAGGAAAATGACACATCTAGTGCTGACAACAAGAAAATTATTTACAGAATAATGACAGAAAGAAAACTACTCAGTTCACGTTTGCTTATTCTTCATAGTTCGAACAGTCCATACCGTAGCTCAAAAATCTCTCACATAATCTACAGATACTCTGTTAAAACACAGTACTTCTCACAGGCCAAAGCACATACCCATCTTGTTTTCCTCCACCTTTGCTATTAGCTAGACAGCATTTTCCATTTTAAAGCACAGGTAAAAAGTACAGACATGAATGGCCATACACGGCGGACACCACCACAGAATTATTATCTTTGGCATTGTTGCCTTATACTTGAGGCATTAAGTGAAAGGCATAAACCTATTAAATGTCAAAAAGAACTGTATTTTGAGAGTGCTGTATGCTAGCAACCCTTCGTGTAAGCAGTGCCAAGCTGCACACACTCATCCTTCTCTTCAACCTTATAAAGTATATTCAACCTCAAGGCAGCCAAACTTGAGTTCTTATATATTAAAGCATTTAAAATTATGAGACCCATCTTTGGTTTCCCTGCCTGACTGCAGCAGTGAGAGTTCTACATACCTAGGTTCATTTAACCAACTGAGTAATTCCACACACCTGTAACTCCAGTAACTGTACCCCCAAATCATTAGCTAGCAGCACATGGCTCTGAGAATGCCAGCACCCACTACTCCCAGCCTGTGTGTTCAGCAAATATATGTAACTTCTAATACTCCAAATACTTTTGTGCAATTTTCATTCTCCAGTGTTTCCTGTTCAACTCAATACTGCCTCATACCAGTTGTGGAAACATTTCCAAAGTATCTACTTGGTCTTACCTGATCCTCGACAGAAACTTCTGTTCCTAGTGTGTTATCTGTGTTCCACTTCTGGGTGAATGTAAGTCCATGGTCTTTGTCCTTATATTTGGTCTCTAGACTGCCTGAAGCCTTGCCTGTGTCCGTGTTAGAAGAACCGGTTGCAGTGAACTCCTGTCAAGAGCACAGTATCATGGAATCACAAAGCAGTCTGAGTTAGGAGGGACCCAGAACGATCGAGTCCAAATCTTATGTGAAATGGCCCATACAGTGATTGAGCTCGCAACCTTGGTGTTATTAGCACCATGCTCTGACCAACTGAGCTAATCACAGCGTCATGAGTTTCAGCACTCTTTATATTTAATTACATTCGTTTTTCCACTCATCAAGTGCCAGCACTCACCCTTACGCCTGTTGACAGAACCCTCAAAATCATCATCCTCCTCTTCCTTATCCCTACCTAAAATAATTTCTTTTGCGTCACAAAATGCTACTCCTTCTGGCAGCTCTGTTCTGAATGTTTCTTTTATTGAGGCGTACTGATAGAGCCTTGGAACTTGCCTAGGTTGGCAAAAGCCCTATTACACAAAGACCTGACACCTTGATTTACTTTTTATCATGGGGGTTTGATTACTTGCCACCCCTCATCTTAACTTTACCACACTTTTTCCCAAGCTTATGCATCAAAAAAATCTTTTTTCTGACTTTCATTGCCAAAATGACAGTTATTTCAACATTCCACAATTTGCTCTGTACCTTCACATGACTCCATACCCAGATATAAAAAGATACTTGCTTGGGATACAAAGCTGTATATATTCCTGGATTTTTCTTCACAATCTCCTCTAATTCCCTTTATAATCTTACTAGTACTGTCCCAACTGTGGATGAAAAAGCTCCTATTGCAGTCCTGGAAATCCTCTCTCCCTTAGGAAAAGCAATCCTACATTCAAGTTAGGTGAATAGCAAAAAGAAAAAAGAGTTTTTTCTCACATTTCTCCAAACATCTCATTTGTTTCTTCATTGTAATCATTTCTTCCCCCGTGTTTTAGCAGTGAAAATGTTTTCTGGAGAACCGATGCTTTTCATACCGACTGCTGCACCCTAACACTGTGGTTCCCCCTACCATTTATGCTATTGTCATTTAGACTCTTCGTATACTGTGGCAATGCCCCCACAACTTCTCTTTCATTATCTCAGCCAATAACCTCACTTCAGAAGGTAAGTCATCCTTCATAAGGCACCTTCAAATTGTAGACCTTTTCTCCTTTACAGTATCAGAAAGTAACCTGACTCCAGCACCTTGACATCTCTCTGTCAGGCTGGTCCTTCACTGAGTGGTGTAATGGAACCAACAATTTTGAATTTTGCATAACATGTATTTTGTAATATGCTATTTGGTCAGTTCTTCACACATCAGAGCTTCCTGTTATTTAGTGGACTTGAAGTCTCAATATACATTTCTTCTGGAACAGCTCAAGAGGTAGTCTACTCAGTGTTTCATGCACAGCTGAGTATTAAGCAGTGAACAAGCACATTACCACAGTAGTAAGCTCAAGGTGTATGAGTTAGGTTTTAAGAAGAATCTGAGAATTGCTCTCATTTGTTATCCTCATCTCCCAAATATTTCCCTTGAAGGAAGATAAATAATCTGTCACTGCATTTACAAGTTTTGTCTCTCTTGTAGTTTAAATATTGAAAGATACAGTGCTTAAGAGACTGCAGGATCCATTCCCAACATATCCAAGCTTTGGAACCCTGACTTTCCAGATACTTCTCATTCCAGGATTGTACCCCTGGATGTACATCACTTTGACAATTCTGGACGTTGCAGAGCATACAAGGATACAAAGACTGTAAAAATGGTTGTAAAGCGCTAGGGAGCCAAGTCACATTCCTTACGCACAGTTTGGGGTGGTGAGGGATGCTGCTGGGGCAGGATGGGACACTTACTTAAGCTAATGCACTACTGCAACAGCACAGCAGTTATAACACATCTAGCCAGCTAACAAAAACGTGACAGAAGTCAGGATGTGTTAAGACAACTTTAAGACATAATTGCTATACAGTGTTCTAATGTCACTTGCACAAATTCAGCGTAAAGACATCTCAAACCTGCATGAGAATTCAGAAGTAACTTTCTTCTAATCTTAGAAGATGTAACTGATTAAAAAAGCTCAGTTTCTTTCTCAGATCAAGCAAAGGACAGATTGTAAACACTTGTTGCAAAGCCAAAGGAAATAAAAACCCCTGCTTTGTCATATGATCCAAAGCCAAAGCATTCTGTCAGACATCAAGAACTCAATCTGCTTCTGGAAGCAGAAGCCATAGAGACAGAAGTCTGCTGCCATCAGTCTTTATCTGTCTAAACCAGAACATCTCACCAAACCATAATTTCTTGAATTTTTTGCTGAAAAATCAAACTCATTCTGGCTCCATGTCACATGCCAGTCTGAATCAGCAGTTAAGCGGAGCTTCTCATCGTCCTTCTAGTTTATGGTGCCCGGCATCTACAGGAATGCCATGCACTTAGTAGGCAAAACCACTTGCAATCTATGAAAAGTTTATAATCAATAGGTTTTCTAAGTCTATCACTGTTGTTTTCTAAGTCCACGGGAAAAACACTCAAGCGTTTTGTGTCATAACAATCAGAGGTATTATTAGTGTCCATGCATGAATTAGATCTCATGCTTTGTTCCTAACTTTATCTCCTTCCCCAAAACTCTATTTTGTTGCATCAGAATCCTCATCAGAAACACTAACAAGCTCAAAACCTGAAGCAACAGACAACAGTACCAATACGATATCTATCTTGTTTTCCCTCTTGCTGCTTTTACAGTGTTCTTGTTGTGGATTGTTGGACAAAGATTGCAAATGGCTTTACATACATGGATCATACAGCAGATCTAGAGTTATGGACACAGTGAAACTGTACAACATGAATAATAACATGACTAAAAACAATTCAATGGTTTACAAATGACTTAGCATGCAGCACAGAAAGCCTTGTCAGACAAAGCAATAAAGAGCCAGCATGTCAAAACAGTCACTATTCTTACCAACTGGATAAACATCCAAAGAAAATTGCATGGAAAAGAAAAAGCCCACTTTAGAACTTAATACAGTTGTTCATGTTCCATCACAATCAGAAGACAGCATAATTAACTATTAGTGTATTATTTGAGAATCAAAACTTCCAGCCAGGAAAACTGCCTGTCAAGAGATGTCAGTAAGCAGAGGCAGCCATAGTATGGAGACCACACAGTTCCTCGTGCCCACACGTTCCCAGTGCACAATGCAAGTAATCATCAAAAGCTCAACTAAGACAGAATACAGTCACACAAAAGTAACGACTTACACCATTTGCACAATAAGAATGCAAGAAGAGGAGGGAGCTCAGGCAAATACAGTTACAAAGTAGGTTGAAAAGCAGCTCATCTTACTAATCACAACAGCATTGAGCAGTAAGATGTGCAGAACTCAGAGTCAGCATAAGAAAAATATTATCTAGTAAATAATATATGCCTGTGATTGAAGATCAAAATTATGACACCCATTCCTGGTTTTGCCAGCTCTTCTGTGAAATGGTGAGGAAGCTCCATTTCTCCATCATTAAAATGGGGATCACAAGATACTCTTGTTACTTGGAATGCTAAAGTTTACTTAAGCTCTTAAATTCTACATATACGGTACTGCAGAAGGACTGTTTTCAGTTTTAATTAAGTCTTGAATTTTAAGCACAGTGGAAATGAATGAAAACACAGTTAAGTTAAACTCTGGTGCTTATTTGTCCCTGGACCTTTTGGATAAAAGTCCGTCTGGACTAAAAATCCAATGAATACTAGTAACAGCAGGGAAACTCAATTGCATTCATAAGTAGAAATGAGAGCTATGTAAGGTGAAGAAACTCATGTGTGGCATGCGTCAATGGAACAGGGAGGAAAGGAACAACACGGCGTGTGAAAATTCTCATGCGCCACAGGAAAAGAAGTACTGCTACATCAGCTTCATCATACTATTGCAGACGTATCTCAGTCAGCTATGAGTTTTGAAATGAGAAATGAAAGAGAGAAGCAACACTTGCTAGCAAGTTAATACTTGTTACCAGTTCAGGAATTTGTCCTTCCATTGCTATTCTGGTGATGTTGAAAGCCCCCAATACTTACCACCCCACTGGAAGACCTGGTCTTCAACTCTAACTTGACCATTCCAAATCCTGAAAATAAAATAGCACACAGGACCTGTTTTACTGAAAGATACAAACAAGGCTTATTTTCAACATACCCAAAGTATGCCAGGTAGGGTACGCTGACCTGAAACAGCCTATTTTCGTGTTTAAACAGTTGTTGATCATACTGAGGGTTACGAGGATTTTAAGAAGAATGATTGAAGGAATTCTGATGACTCAGAGTACGTTGCCTCATAATTTATAGTCATAACAGACACCAACCATCAAGTATCTCCATCTTCTGTAGTTACCTGCAGTCTGGGACTCATCAATACAGTTAACCATCTCTTCTGATTTACTTAGTTTACATTTTATTTCTGATTGCAGGGCAGGAAATTTTTCTTCTCCTCTACTCCATAAAACATATATTTCAACTTATTTCAGTCAGTGCCATACACAGAAGTACTATTGCTTTCTTCCTTTTCTGTCTCTTCTGAAGCTAGGGAAATATCCAGGCCTTGCACTAAGTAGAAAAGCTTCAAGTAACTGACACTAAAGCAGGGAACTTGAGTTGATTTTTAGCAAAGCCTGAACTCCAGGGTGGGAGAGACCAGACCACAGTGCATTTTAGTTTTATGTAGTATATGGATTTGGGATACAAATGACACCTTTATTGCACACAAAATCAGATTTTAAAAAATCAACAGTTTCTAGTACTGTTTCCAGAAAAGGGAGAAATGCAAATACTGTGAAAATATTTGCACTCCAGCTTTAACAACAAGCTGTTCTGATTAACATAAAGATCACTCTTCCTCAGGAACCTGTTTACTGCCACATATGGTCTCCTGCAGCAATCTACATCAGTATCCCTGATTTAATGATTCTAAATAGAAAAATCAGAAGGTAAAAGAAGGGCGCAGCATTTTTCAGAGACTGTTCTAGAGTGCATATTAAGGTCAAACTTGTAACCTTCCCCTCCAACTCTTTGCCACGGCATTACTACCATAACACATGTCCAAAGTTCAGAATCAGAAGGGGCTAGATGCTCTAGGGCTCTGCTGATTTTCTGCCATAAGGTATTAGGGAATCTCTGAGGTACTCATGTTCTTATAGACATTTTCAAGATGCCTAAGGAAAAAATATGAAAGGTGATCAAACTATCCTCATCTTACTTACCATATCCCTTGTTGAAAACATCCCTGGCAGACTTCCCCAAGTCACTGTATGACGGTGGGACAGCCATTTGATCTGAAACATATGGGAAGCTGTAAGAATCTTAGCTGTAACAGCATGAAGTCTAAACTATAGCCAATGCATTAATGAATGCCTATGATTAGTAGTCTCCGAGTACATCACCACTACAGAACTGTCAGATCTTTGAAGGGTGTTCATCAAAATCATCCTCACATCATTGCTGCTTTGTCAAAAACAAGCACTGATTCAAAGAATTTATGAAAGTCAATCCATTATTCAGCATCTCTGAACCCTAGCTATTACATTCAACTACGTATGCTGGCCTCACGGTCTTACATTGCAAAAAGAACTCATGGGAGCCCTACGAGGAAACATTGCTTTTGTGACAGAACATTGTGAAAGGGTCTCCAAGTGACAAATGATGTCAACACTCAACAATCCCAAAGGAAAACAGGTCTCACTTCCATCTGCACTTGTGACTTCATAGAAAGCTTTTTCAGAGATGTGAAAAATACAGAAGAGATCTCTGTATACTGTCCAGTAGCCATCAGTGAGTATTTCTGCACTGAGCACACAGAGCAGCAAAAACTAAATTTGCTAATAGGGGTACATTTCGTAATACTGTTACAACTACACCGGAGGATATAGCTCAAAAGGATGGGTATGTAATATTGAAGCACAGACGACACATTTCATTAGTTACCACAATTTAGGGATTTTGCATCAGAAAGTCCACAGTAAAAAAGCAGGCAAACTCTTCCCCAGTGAAAAATTAGTCTTTCTCTTCTAAAATAAGTTTGCACAAATGTAAAGGGACACTCGGTTCAGAAGAGAAGAGCTATCAAAGATGCTCCTTGCATTTGATTTTAAGGGCAATTCTTTGCCATTCCTACTGCTGATGCATTTGTTCATATTCTTCTCTGCAACACCCAACACCAGAAATCCCTGATCCCCCATTTGTTTATACCAAACCGAAAGACTAATTTTAAAAGTAACGATGTGAACAAAACATGTGGAAGTACTTGAGTTATTGCTTGCCTTCCACCATTTTAGTCACTTACCGCTGTACTCAGTTTCCCTGTCACAAATGCAACACTACTGTCCCGCTTTCAGACAGCCAACTCTTCCTAAAATGAAGCACTTGGGCAATTTACACAGCATAGTGTACAAACACTCTTTGTTCAGTGACTTAATAACTAACCTGCAATATATGTCCATCAGTATACAGGCTCGACGGTCCTTCCAATTCAGGATATTCTATGGTTCTATACATACCTGTGGGTTTAGAGGATCTGGAGCCCACGGAAACATTACAGAACACTCCATGGATTCAGAGCTGGCCTCTAAACCACACAGCCTGAAAGCTTCATAATGGTTGGTGGTAAGCCACAACACACTCCAGGAGTTGGGACTGACTGACTGAGAGTTTCAAAGAGATCAGTCTATTCTAGCTTTCAAATCACATGGAGATTTTTACATCGAACAATAATAACCCCTCATTCCAGTTTCTGAAAGCATGCCACCCCTCTGCCTCATTCATGCTTTGCTGGCTGTCTCCCAAGTCTTTCTGCCTCCCTGCACAAGATGGGGTACGGGCTTTAGAGACAAATGACAACAGTGTTCAGTAGTCTTTGGGGCTGTCCACAGCAGCTTCACTGGAAACACCTGAAGTAAAGGAGGACCTTAGCATCCTGTTCAGCACCTTCTCAACCTAAATCTCACCTTTTTGGGTGACAATGTGTTGTGATTACACCTCGTTTTAATAAGGCTATTGAGACATCTTGAAAATTGTGAGCCTGTTCACTCTCTTTACACTATGCAGCTGTATCTTCTGTGTGTTTAAATGCGTATGTTAAATTTTATGCACGCATTTAAACAGTATTAAAAAAAAAAAGAGATCCTCGAGTTTAGCCCATACTGAAACACATAAATTCTTTGCTAACAACAAGCATCTCTACTTGCACAACAGACTTGTCTAGAGGAATCGAGCTCGGTTTCACAACTCTTAACATTAAACTTGAATCAACCAGGTGCAACGGCAACAGCTGACGAAACACAGTGTGAAGTGGGAAAAAACCCACAGGAATACACATATCGGTCCGTGGAATAAGTATAAAATAACAAAACCAACCAACCAAAAAAAAAAAAACAACCCAAAAAAACCCACCAACACCAAACAAAAAACCCCCTAAACAATCCCCCTCAAAGAAACCTTGAACAAGAAATAGCAGTAACCGTGACGCCAGTTTCATGTTTCCTGACGGATGCGGCGGGGCCTTGCCCACGACCACCGCCACGCACCTTTGGCGGGGGAGCCGGAGGGGCGGCGGCTGCCCGGCCCCGGGAGCGCGAGCGCCGCCCCTGCCCCGGCACTGCCCGCGTTACGCAACGGGTAACGGAGCGGGCGCGCTCCGGCGCCTCTTCCTCTCCCTGGCGAAATGCCGGCGCCGTGGCAACACTCGGTCGCAGCCGCCCGACAAATTCGTGCCTCCCGGCCGAGAAACCGGNCCGCTCCGGCCTGCGCGCGGTCACGGCATGGCAGCGTCTCGGGAGCGCGCGCGAGAGCGCGCTTCGGCCTCCTGCCTGTGCTACAAAAGGCGGCATTGCAGCCGGAGCCGCCTCCAGTGTCGGCGGCTGGTACAAAGTTGTGCTTCGGAAGGACGGAGGAGGCCTGCGGCGGTATTCAGTGCCGCAGGCCCCGCGCCCGCGGAGCTGCAGGGCAGCCTTGCCTCACCCAGCCTGTCAAGAGTCGCTATGTGACTCCTGCGGGCACTAAAGGTCCTCTCAAACTCTTCACCTACATTATCAACAAAACCTCCTGTAAGTCATTGAGTCATTGGCAGCCCCGTTTGGAACTTCTGCACAGACAAACCTCTTAGTGCCACTATAGCCCTGAATCAAAGGAAGGAGATAGGCGCATGCAATCTTAAGCTAAGACTCGGCTACTGGGACAAAGCCAAACGCCAACAGAATGGTGCAGCCAGCATAGTTTACAAAGCCCAGCTGTTATTCTGCACATAAATGAGGTTGTCTGTGCACCCAAACAAGAGTACACTACATGCCAAATTACACAGATTCGCTGTGACAAGGTTCACAGCTATTGCCTCCCATGATTACCAGCAATGTATATTTATATCATTCACAAAAAACAAGCAAGCTCTCTGAAGAAGTTTTGGTGGTTTTGGTTTTTTTTCACACAGAATTCACAGTATTACAAAGAGAGACTAGAAAGCCAACAAATTCTGTCTCAAGGCCCAAGACAAAGTAGTCTTGTGGGTGACCCACTGAAGATAATGGAGAATGTATCAGTGTAATGCTGTGTGCTGTCCAGGAAACGTTTGTAAACATGGTAAATGTGTTACTGCTTTTTGATCTTCTAAAATAATAATCAAATGCCATTACACATTCATGACAGAATATTCAATTTGTTTATTCCAACTAACTACTGAAGAAAATACTAAATATACCAGCTATATATATTTTTACAATAAGGCATCAAAATACTTCACATAGTACCAAGTTAACTTCTAGTTTCCTTACATACTACTGCATGCATTAGCACTGGGGAACAAACCCAGAAAATAATTAAAACTCCTAACAAGAAAAATGGAAGAAAATAAATGGATAAGTAAGAACATCAGCCTATTATCTCCAATACTAAGATTGATCAACTCTTATTGTATAAGAACAAGTTTAAAATGTGGCTGTTCTGCAGGCTTAAGTGAGATAAAAACAAGAAATAGTATTATGTCTCTTTCATGATTCAGGTCAAGTTAAGTAGTCTGACTATACAAAATCCCCTCTGCCCTCATAGAAGCCAATAGAGAACTTTAGCATTAAGAAACCAAGAGAAGTCTTATATAGTTAGCAATAGTCAATTTGACTATGTACAAAAGTCTCATCTTTTCAAGCTTGCAGTTCTGTAATACAGTTGCCTTACTGCTACAAGGTATTCAAATACAGTAGCAGCAGCACATTCCATGCTCATGCTCTGCAACACATGGAAGCTAGTAGTTTACTACTTTGAAAAGTTTTAAGTTAACCAACAGAGAATCCCTGTCCCAAATAAAACCAGTAATGCATTCTTGAAGAGACCTTGTCTCACATGCAAAATCCTCATTACCTTTTCCAGCAATTAAAGGGGAAGTATAAAATAAGATTGGAGAGGTTTGCATGTAAAAAAGGGCAGACTGACTCTGCAGGAGTGGTAGTAGTGTATCAATTAATCAGACCCAGCCGAACAAGTTGAACGAAACACAGAGCACTTCAATCAATAGTACTACAATACGTCTAGTAACAAAATTCACAGGTCACATGCAATGGGGGAATGCCCACCTTAGCCCATATTGAAAGATTTTAGAAGTAAATTCACAGGAACAACTCATCATGAGCTTCAACACTGCACCAAGACACTTAACACAGGTATGAGGAGATACAGACAGTAGTTGAAAATGGTACTCTTTAGGAGTACTTCATGATATAGTCTGCTCTTTCATTCTGGTATCTACATATATATGAGACAAAAAGAGATGCTGGATGCCCCATGCCCGGAAACATTCAAGGTCAAATTGGACGGCACTCTAAGCAATCTTCTCTAGCCAAAGATGGCCCTGCTCATGGCAGGGGGACTGGACTGCATGACATTCAGGGGCCCCTACCAACCCAAATTATTCTGTGACTATATGAAAATGAAATCTGACAGGATTTATCTTCACGACACATTCTGTTCAAGTGCCATGGACTTGCTTTAAACATCAGTAATAGGCAGTTTTTCAAGTAACATCCAAAGTAAGACTATGCACTTTAACATGTTCATAAGAAGCTATGAAAACATCTCTCTAGGCTACAAACCTAGACAAGCAGTTAGCTATTCACTCCGATCCTTTGGCTCTCGGTATTTCCACTGGATATAGTCGAAGATGTCTTTTTCACATTCTACTGGCAGGGCCTCTCCAGCAACTCCTGCAAGCAAATTACACAGGCTCTTTGAAAGGTGGAAAGTCTGTACTATTCAGAAATGCCAAAGGCATTGCAAAATTAAGACAAAACTGCTGTAGGTAAAAGACCTAAAAAACCCACCCAGAACAACCTCCCCACCCTCTGCAAATATTTCATAGTGTTTACATACCGATTCTTATTAGTGTCAAAGGAAATAAGGTAATGAATTAACTTTGGGGCCATGTGGTTATGCAGTTTAATAAATTTATAATTGTATGTGGGTATATATACCCACAGCTCTCCTCCAAAGCAAAGCAACTGAAGGACATGACATACCCTGTGAAAAGAGTAGGAAACCAAGTATGTGCTGTGCATGGCAGAGAGAAAATCTTTAAATCATTAAGACTTTAAGTAGGTTAGAAGGCTCAAAGAAGTAACTGTGCCACAGAGCTGCCTGTAAGTAGGCTGTCCCTTCTTGCTGTAATGGTGCCCAATACCAAAAAGGACACTGTGAAAAATTCCACAAACTATAGCACTTATCAGAAGTATTTCCAAAACATTGCAACCAATTGAAGGAGATCAAACAAAGTGAGTAACTAGAAAGAATGCTCTGTGCAAAGGCTCAGACTGACCAGTAACACCCAAGCGGCGTATCGCATATTCATTGATTGTGAAGCCCATTTCCAGAGCATGAGTTCTCATGTTCTTATTAAATATATCACTTCCTGTGAAATACAGTACACCACAGTAATACTGATCTTTCGGGATAAGCCTAGAATAAAAAGTAGAAGCCAAGACTTAGAACAAATATATAACAAAGTAACAAGCCATTTGGAATTCAATCATTCATACACTGCCTTACTTTGTATTTATGTGTCTACATTCTGCAACTCAGTACATTTAATTTTCCCACAAGCCAGATGCGATAGTGAAATAACTGCACATGAAAGACAAGTTCAGCGTATCTACCCTTACCCAGAAGTTACTGGTTATGGTGCTTGCACTCCTGCCAAGAATCAATGTCAAAGCAGGATGATGAAATAGGACACAATTCTGAATCTGAACAGAGTATCATGATTTGAAGCACAACATTATTGCTAATAACCTGTTGTAATTACTGGCAGTTGTCCAGAGGCTGCCACACTGCAAACGCATCAGAAACCTAGTAAATGACATGTTCTGAACATGGAAGTAGATATTTGAATGCAAAAATTGATGCAAATGCCTACTCTGTAGCAGACAGCTAAACTAGGGGTTTGAGTGGGGGGTTTTGATGCGTGTACCGGATATCAATTCTCCGATGTGGATAGGCCGTTCCATCTTCTTTATCTGGCAGCTGACAGACACCCTGTGAGGAAGTAAGGCAAGCGAGAAATTCAAATGAAATCAAACAGATTTAAGAACCATCTTTACCTCCTCACCCCTAAACAACCTCTAAATAATCCTCGGTCATCCTGGAAAGCAAAGTTAAATCTCTGCTGAATTGAATAAATATTTTACTAGAAGAGCAAGATATCAGAATACAGTGAATGACTATTTTACACTTTATGAGAACTGTTGTTCAATGCAGCATATAACCGCTTCTTAAATTGTTAGTGCACCAGGAAGGATTACAGGACTCATTTCCCTGTCCTAATTATTAACAGGTTTTTTGAGTATCAGCAAGTAAAGAAAAGAAAAAAGCCCTGCACTGTCAGCATGGGATCTAAAAAAATTAATGTTCTTGTAATTCATTACTGGCTTTAGACATCCCACATAATCCCTATTGCATCCTAAGTCTAGTAGCTTGTCCATTAAATCTGTTCTGCAGGAAAAATGACACAAAAGGAGACAAAAGTATATTATGTATCAGACAAAATCAGGTAAACATAGTTCCGAGATCAAAGCTAAACGTTTCCAAGATCCTGAGGACACAATCACTGGTGCAACTGAAGAAGTGATGTTGTGCTGAGGTTCCAGGAAACATCGAGCAATATAGACACAACTGACATTATGTAATGAAGGTTATGCCAGCAGGATTCAGAACTACACAAATATCTGTACATTTTCTAATACTGAAATCTTACCATAAGGTATTCCCTAAGAGTTTAACGGCAGGAAATTCTTACAAGCTGCAAGCGGGAGAATTTAAAAAACAAACAAGTATCACCCCCACCTCTAATTCCAGCAGTCCGAGCAATATATCTTGTATTCATCCTAGCTTCTGTCAGGAAAAGTAATCCCCTCACATCATCCTTCACCACCAAAAAAGCTCTTACCATGAATTTTGTGTCACCTTTAGACAGCATATCTGTGACAAAGTGGACTTTTTCCAGTTGTTCTACAACCTGACGCAGAAGTTTTGGCTAGGAACAATGATAACAAAGAAGAAGAAATTACTTCAGAAATAAGAAGAGTATCTTACCTATTTACTAGACAGAGCCTCCTATTAAGTACAGGACATCATCATAATTATATGTACTATTCTACATGAAATTTGACCCAAACGGGAAAAAATGTAACAATAATACTGGGAAAAAGCTAATAAAATTACAGTTGTGCGACATAAAAACAATTTCCATGAGAGATTGCCTTTAGTTGGAAATGACAAACCTAATTCAGCTTTTAAACAATGAATTTATAAAAGGAACACAAAAAAAACCCCCACTGTCACTAATACTGCTTCAGAGTTTGTCCCAAAAGATTACAAGGGCAGCAGGACAGTTTCCTATCATCTAAATGACTATGGCTACATAAAGAGATACTCAGTCTACCTTTAATCCAGCTAGCTTTACAGTTCTGCGTTATAAAAGCACATGCATTCAAGGGAGTGGGGGAATATGTGTGACAAGAACAGGAAGGACAGAAGGGTAAAAGTAAGCATATTGACTAATTCTGCAAGAGAAACACAGTATGTGGACCTGAGAAGTAATTGTAACTCCTCAAAATAAACATGGTGATCCAAGAGAAAACTTTAATATTACAGTAAATACGAACCACAAAAATCTGCAATGTAAGTCTGAGACTATATGCAATGTACAGTACTGATCCATAGCATCTGAGAAACACACCTGTTTGGATGATTCAGATGTGAAACTGGGATGGGTTAGGAGAACATCCATATCGCCGCTTGACTCTGCACCTAGGCAAGAAAGAAGCAAAGAAAAATCCTTCTGCGTGTGGCAAAGTATACTAATGTCGGTGAACATACAACTTACCTTTACTTCTTGTAAAGATGTTTTTCTAGCAGAAAATGGTCACAATTCGAGATATTAGCAAAACAAAAAAATAATCCTAAAGTAAAAGAACCTTGTGCTTTCCTCAAAAAGTTTATATTCCCAATACCTAAGAAAATATCCAAGAATTTCTTGCTGTACCCTATAGCAATGAAGCACAAATGTTGCTAATGTAAAAACAAAGCAAACAATTCACGTTACAACAGACTACTCTTCATGGGGGAAGGGTGGAGAAGCAAGGATTTATGTGGATGTCTCATCAGTGAACAAGCTAGTCAAGACAACACTAACAGGAAAGGCCAGGTTCCAGCATAGACTCTGTCAAGAACAACATACATAGTAACTTGTCTTGCTTCTTATCCCAAAATAAAGATAACAAGATCACAGAGTACCAACCTCGCCTAAAACTGCCACAGACTGTAGCAATATAGTTTGAGTCCAGCTTCTTTATCTCTTTCAGCACAATTTCCTATGTAAAAAGGAAAGAAGTATGTTTAGAGATGTCAGTCATTCACTGGCCATCGGTATCTTACTTTCTCAACAAGGAGATTCTTACCTGCATTTGCAGCATTTCTTCCCTTGGGATTCTTTTCTCAAAATCTTCAAAGTATCTGCAAACATAAAAATAGAAGTATCTGAAAGAGTGGCAGGGTCAGCAACTTAAAATTTTAGTCAATTAAATGCATGTCAGAGGAAAGAGTACTAACTTACACTACTGAGACATCACAAAAACCTCCTGACTCTCATCGAACATCTTAGAAAACATCTTGCAAGGTGACAGTAAAAACCCACAACAGCTCAAAACATGGTTTCGGTATTTCCACCGTACACAAAGAGCCGCTACGAGGTGGGAGAAGTCCTGCCATATAACCAACTGCTTAATATTTACATAGCCCTCTGAAAACACGAAAGGTTCCTGACAAAATTCAGCCCTCCAGCGAGCAGGAGGAACAGGTCCCTCACTCATGGTCAGAGGCGACCTATGTTGGAAGGAGCTAAATGGAAGCTTGCAACTCAAATCCACCTCCTGATATATTTGCCTTCAACTGTAAAACTCAGATTGTCAGCATGCTGCTTGACTGTGGACAAAAAGAGGCAAGTGAAACACCATTTGGCTTTATTTTGTTCACCCAGAGCTTCTGACAAATACAGTTATAGTTCTTCCAGAACTACCACACCGAAGAGGCACTCAACAAGCAGCATTCAAGCTGATGAATACGGAGGGACAAACACAAATTCTGAGCAGCATTCTCAAGTTCAGCCATGCAAAGGTCTTGTTCACAGCACATAAAAAAATAGCCTGGGCCACACTTCTATGCAGATTGTGAGGAAGCAACATCGCAACCTCGCTAAAGTGATTCTCCATGAGCTAACTGAGGAAGTCACTTGATATTAACCTCCCTCTGAATGGAGACAAAGTCGTCCAACCTGAATGAAACAAAAGCTCTAAATAAGGGCCGAAAAGCATGTAGACCACAGAGCAAAGAAAACCTTACTTGGCATGTGTAACCTTACATTACACCCTGGTGTCTGAAGGAGTTATTAAAAACACCAAGCATTGTACCCAAGAAAGCTTACTTCAACCCAACTCGCTGGTGATGGGTCAGCTTGTGCTCAATTTTTCTTAGATCTAGGAAAAAAAATTCAAACAAAATAGTTAACTGAGGACAAAAAATCTTACAGTAAGTTTCCACCAATGCAAAGACAATGCATGTAAAGAATACGTAACGAGAATACAACCTCAAAGGAGGGAATTTCAAACTACCTAAACAACAGAGGATAGGATGACCACAAATGCACAGAGCATTTCTGATAACCATTTAATAGACCACCAAAGGGCCAAAATCCTTGTTACCTTCCATATAACCTGCACATATTTACTTTGGATATACATGAAATGCCTTAAGCCTGTGTACTAGCTTCAGCATCTTACACACCTTCCTCAAAGCCTAGGGCATACGTGCTACCACAGTACCACTGTAGAAGAGGCAGCTCGACAGACAAAAAGATTACTGGAGTGTGAACCGAGGCCCTATATTAACACTTACCTTCTAAAGTCTTAATTCCTTCCTCAACAAACTTCCTAGCAGCAGCAGGACTGCAAAGAGACAAGGCAATCTGGCATCAGGATCAGTAAGAATCATACAACACTGAACAGGACATTTGAATTATTTATAACCTAGGTCTAGGTTCTTAAAGGCCATGACTGAGGTTGCTTGTGATGCTTACACCTTTTCAGCATACTCGTTTTCAGTTTATGCTTTCGGTCAGCAGAGATCCAAAGCTCCAAAGGCTTGCACATTTTTTAGCATTGATATAACTATACAGTGATGTATAATTGTAAAATGTTAAATAAATCACACCAAATAGGCAATATTGCTTCAGAAAATAATACCAAATGCATGAGAACGTTCCAACAGAATTCTGATGGGCTTTTTAGTTTGCTTGGTTTTGTTTTGTTGCCTGCTTCAAGGTTCTGCTTCTCCTTTTACAAAAAGCCTGAGGCCAGAGTCTCACTTCCACTTTTGTCGGACTTTCATAATTCCATTCTTGACCCACATCTCTCTCCTTCCCCTCTCAGCTTGCACACAGGAGCTTCCCACTTCCACTCCTGTACCACAAAGTCCGTAATTCATGACCATATACCCTTTTGTCTCATTCAATCCTGCAGTCACGACTACAGCGTGTCAGCGTGGGCATTACATCATCAGCTCAGGCTCATTCTCTTCATTATGTGCAATCACACAAATTCTGCTTATAAGTCTATCAAATGAACAGGAGAAGGTAAAAAAAAAAACAACCCTAAAACCACCCCAAGAAACTTTTACCCAATGCCAGTGACTCGTGTCAGGAGATTGATAGAAGCACTTGTATCATCTTGTCGAATCTACAAAAACAAAACAATGCAACCCAAATCCTTCTTTACTCCATTTGCAATAAACAAACAAACAAACAAAAAGAAGCCTTGAGAAGATAAAACAGCTTAGTCAAACTCTGGTTGGGAGGTTCACTATAAGTCACTGCAAAACCAAGGGTACCAAGGGTAGTATCACAATAACACCACACATAACTAGCCTGAAAACCACCCAACTAGCACGCTAAGGCAAACAGCAGGCCTAAAGCACAAAACTCCACAGCCTTCCAGTGACAGAATTCCACTTCTGACATAAGACCTGCATATGCTGATTATGTTAGCTGAAATATTTTCAAAAATAGACAGTTTTGAGGCTTTGGCTGAGCTTCTCAATCCTTGATTTCTACTCACCATACGCTCTTGTGTTCATCACTGCTAAGACTCTCCAGGGACAACAACAGAAATGTGCAAAGCAAACAGGCTACTTAGGCTACTTTGCAAGTTACCAAGAAAAGCAACTATTGAGAAACAGAGAACACAAGAAAGAAACCCACCTTTTCCAATTTGCGTAGTTTTCCAGTGGATAAGAACTCATCTATCTTCTCAGCTATTTTAGCACCGACTCCATCCTAAATATTGGGGGGTGAGTACAAACAAGTTAACTTCAAAGTCACTTAAAGTCATTATAGTGGGAAGCAAGGAAAACTCCCTAAAATTTAGAGTCCAGAAAGAATTATGGGACACCCAAGACCACAATAAAAAACTGGACCATAAAAGAGCACAAGAATTCAAGGGTACAACACAAACGGCATAAACACTGTAATGCAAGGGCTATATCAAGTTTCCCCGAATCTGTAAGTTCGAACAAGGCTTTGATTCTTACTGCTCAAGATCTCTGAATTAACAAAGGAGTAAGAGAGCAAAGGGGAAAGATATTTTTACAGGCAGAAACTCCGATGGGATGCCCAGTTCCAGCTCTGAAACCCCCACAGTGGCGACACCTCGCCCCCGTCCCCGAACTCTGACTCGGGTATCGGAAAGAAACGCTGGCAGAAGCGGGGCCGCCCCCCGCTTCCAAGGAACCTCCGGCACCTCGTCTCCGGTCCGCCTGCCCCAGATCCTCCCGCCGGCAACCCGGGCACGGGCACCTACCAGCTTCTTGGCTTCAGCCCCGCTCCGTATCTTGCTCGGATACCGAGAAATGACCGAGGCCGCTTTCCTGCGGAACAGCGCCGGTCAGCGCCCGAACGGGCTGGAGCCCGGGACGGGGGCGCGGGTGGGAGGCGGTACCTGTACGCGTTGTACTTGTGGATGGCCCGGTTCACGTTGCGCTCGTAGTTGGCCAGTTCTGCGGGAGAACTGCGGTGAGAGCAGCCGGGCCGCGGCCCTTTGCACCCACGAAACCGACCGAGCGCATACACCTACCGGTGAGGAAGTCGGTGATGCCCTCGTTGGGGCTCTCCTGGGGAGCTTTGCGTTTGCTCATGGCCGGCACCGGCACCGAGCGCCCGCGGGAGCTTCAGGGAGCGATCGCAGGGACGCGCTTCCGGCAGTGGCGTCACGGCGCGTCCGGTCTCGGTGCGCGAGCGGGGCCGCGGAGGCGAGGTCATTAAAAATTGTTCTACTGTTCTAAAATAAATACAGATATTAGATCTCCCTCATTCTCCCCAGACTGCAAACACGTGAATTGATTTTTGGTCTTCTTTCTTTTGGTTTCTGTGGGTTTTAAGCTGCATGGAGGAGGTGTCTCTGGACACGGCACCCAGGGAATGGTGCTGGGAAGGGCAGGACAGAAAGGAACTGCTCAGAAATCCAGAAGCAGCAGTGGATTGGGAGCTGGTGATCCTGCCTCAGTCACACCCTCCTGGAGTCTGTGCAATAATAATACTGCTATTTTCCTTCCTGAACATGGAGTCGGAGGAGAACAGAAGTCTTCGCATTGGTGGAAAGGGGAACAGCAGGGAAAACCTGCTGTTTGTGTCTTCAGAGAGCAGTGGGAAGAGCCCGAGAGATACTGGCTAGCTCAGGGGTACTTGTGTCCCCTCCTCAGACCTGCTGGTTTGAAGTACAGTGTGGTTTGGTTCTGCTTTACTTCTTAATAACTAGAAATCCTTGGGTTGCTGGATGATATCCATAGGTTCTCCTATTTTGTAGGAACTGCACCATGAGGTCACTATTGTGAGGGAGGCCCTGGCAAAGCTGCCAAGGGCAAGGAACATGGAGCATCCACAGGGCTTCTCCCACCCGAGTTTCTCCTGGAGTGTGCTGTGTGTAAAGCTGGATGTTTAACCTGAGTTTGGGGTATTCTCCTCCACTCCAAGCTTTAACTGCTGCCCCTGAGCCGAG
>VXBB01023483.1:7315-22351 GCA_013399915.1 Illadopsis cleaveri
AAAAAATATTGATTTATTTGGAATAAAAAAAAAAAAAAAAAAAAGTGTTTTTGTTTTGTAACAAAACCAGCACAAGCTCTGCTCTTTGATCTTGGAAAATTAAATTAGGTGCAACTCTATTATTTCTACATTTACTGGCAATCAGAGGAGAAATACACCCTGGTTGATGGCATTTCTGCGTTGTTATAAATTGTAGTAAAGACTTAAGGTTGACATTTCTATGGAAATAAAAGGCCACCTAGTCCTTTTATTTCCTTTTCCATTTGAATTGCAAAGTTGAAAGCCCTATTTATCTTCAAATAGTATCTGCAAGAAATGAAGTTTGTCTTACAATCACAGAACCACAGAATGGGAAAGGTTAGAAGGGACCACTGGAGGACCCTGGTCCAGCCTCCCTGCTCATGAAGGGTTATCTGGGAGCACATGGCACAGGATTCCATCCAGATGGTTCTTGAATATCTCAGTTGAGGGAGACTCCACAAACTCTCTGGGCAATCTGTTCCAGTGCACTGTCATTCACACTGTAAAGAAGTTCTTCCCTATGTTCGGGTGGAACTTGTGTGCACAGTTTCTGCCTTTTGTCCTATTGCTTGGCATCACTCAGCAGAGCCTGGCTCCATCCTCTTGAAACCCTCCCTTTAAATACTCATTGACATTGATGGGGTCCCCTCTCAGTTGTCTCTTCTCAAGGCTGAACACACCCTACTCTCTCAGCCTTTCCTCCTAAGAGATGCTCCAGTCCTTTAATCCTCTTTGTTGCCTTTCACTGGACCCACTCCAGAGCTCCATGTCTTTCTTGTAATGAGGAGCCCAGAACTGGACACAGCATTCCAGGTGAGGCCTCACCAGGGCTGAGCAGAGGGGCAGGATTACTCCTCTGGACCTGCTGGCAATACTTCTCCCCATGTGACCCAGGATACCATGGGCCTGCTTGGCCACAAGGGCACCACTGGCTCATGAACTTTCCATGTAACAGAAAAACTTGACATCCAAATAATGTAAGCCTGTGAGAACTAAATGATGACTGACCATTTAGGCCTGCACAAAGCTGAGAAATTTTTTCTTGCTATGTGCTACATGAATCCACTGTCTAATTACAATTACAGATTTTTTATTCTATACCCATTTGATGCACAATCAGATGTACACCAGAGGGTGTTTTAAACTTTGGCTGAAGGTACAGCCCCATCATTTGGAGAGTAAGAAGTTATGTGTATGCCAGTTTAGAAGTATGGTCGTTTAGATTGGATCCTGGTATTTGAAAGGGACAGAATCAAGATTAGTCAGCAGGATTCCCAAAGTTACATTCAGTACCTTAATCAAGCCCAGTGTTTCTAGGCAATTGATCTGCAAAGTTATCAGCAATTTTCCTGTTCGATTTCATGAGACAGTAAGTGAGTGAGATATCCCAGGCAAGACAGGATGCTGCTGCTAACATCTTATGGTGAGGCCCTTCAGAAGTAGCCTCTTCCTTATCTATTTTCCTGTTGATGAGCGGCAACAATGACCTGAAAATATTTTTGAAGGGCCTTGATTAAAATCATATGCATTAAAAAAACCTAAATGAAAAATGCAGTCTTCCTATAATATAAAATTGGGAGAATCTGCTGAATTAGCAGTTTGTGTAAAAGCTAGAGGTACACAGTGATTGAACAACTTCCTCAAAGAAAAACTGTTCACACATGTAGTACAGTTCTGCACTGACTGGTAAATAAAGAACTCCACAAAGAGTTCCAATAAGTTATTTGGAAATCTTACATGGACATATAGCATCCTTGAAGGGGAAATTAACTCAGGCCATCTTGTGTCAGGCAGGCTGTAACCAGCAGTGCCAAACCAGAGCAGAAAAAGAGAAAAATACATTTATGCCATAACAAGTCTTAGCATCAAGAAGTGTGGTGTTGTTTATTAACCTTCATGTCTCTGTGGTTGAATCAACATGGAAAGATCTAATGTTCACAGAGCATAATGCATAGCCATTTACTGTTGAAACAAACACACTCAACAATGATAGAGTTGATTGAGAGAGGTCTGCTATCAAAAATCTTCAACCAGTTCAGTATCTGATAGACCAATGAGGGCTCTGAGAAAGAGGATAAACTTGTTGAAATACAAAGAGCAACAGTATAAACCCTGTATGCTTTTGAAAAGATAATTAATACCTCATCAAGACAGAATTTTAAGCTGTTCACTCATAATGAGAACATACACACAAAAAGGGAAAGAGCATGTCACCCAACCAAACATCACACATGAAGAAAAGTATAGAAACAACTTTCAGTTAATAGATGTGATAGAAGAGACTACTTTTGGTACCAAACAGTTTTTAGAAATTTATTGTGACCTTAAATAGAAAAACTACTTTCAGAGCTTTTCAAAATGGGGAACCTTAGTTACACAATCCACAAGATATTTCAAATTTGATGACTAGATGAGTCAAATTCTGCATACACAGAAATGACATTTTGCTGAAGGTACTGTATTGCTGTTATTAAATCTCACACTGCTTTTGGACAATTTTGGACAATTTGGCCATAGGAGAGAATTGGAAGAGGGAAGAAAAGGAAAGAAAGAGAGAAGGTCAGTAATGCTGAAAAGTCAGCCAGTAACATTGCCATGTTTTTGGGTAAGAACTAAACCTGACAACTTAAGGTTTTTGTCAGAAGTTTTTAATTAGAATAGAACCCACAACCCTCCTTTCCAGCACCCACCCACACTGCATTGACTAAAACAGACCCTGGAGCTACAGACAGTTTTTTCCAGATCATCAGTGGAATTTATAGTACTAAACAGCAGCAGAGTTATCCTAATTTCTTTAGTCTTTGTCCTTTTTTGTGTTGAGATCATATTTGTTTTAAAAAGAGCTTCAATTTTATTTTTACAGGCAGTGATACTTACTGATATTCTCTAGATGTGTGTTAGGCAGCACCATAGCAGGGTAGAAATGGAACCTGTATCCAACCACAAAGCTGTAAGCCTAGGGCATTATGCAACATCCTTCAGTCCACCCTCCTTTAAAAAATATTTCCAAGCATTGAGCAATGTGGCTTTGGAGACCAAGATGGGCTCTGGAGGGGAAAAAAAACACAGAAAATCCTCAATAAAAACCCTTACAGACTCTTCATTGTACAAACAATATGTATGCACAAGAGAAACAGTTCCTATTATCATAGAACAGTCTCGCTTGGAAGCGACCTTAAAGATTGTATAGTTTGACTTGCCTGCCATGGGCAACACCACCTTCCACCAGACCAGGTTGCTCAAAGCCCCATCCAACCTGGCCTTAAACACTTCCAGGGATGGGAAGTCCATAACTTCTCCAGCCACTGATCCTGTTCCAGTGTCTTACCATCCCCACAGTAAAGAAATTCTTCCCAGCATCTAATCCAAACCTACACTCCTTCAGCTTAAGGCCATTTGCCTTTGTCTTACTGCTCTTGTGAAAAATCCCTCTCCAGCATTCTTGTATCTCCCTAAGGTGCATAGCTAGAAAAACACTTTACACAGTAGATTTAATGGAGGAATTACAGAAGGTATACTTTGCTTCCATTATAAGATGGGATTCTCACAAAAGGACAGAGTAGCTGTACTTGAAGCAGGACCTAGAAGTGTTACCCTGAGTAACTGTCAGACTAAGCAGCAAATACTATGGAATAAGAATGATCACTAACTTGAGACTAAAGTATTACACTTGTTTTAAGAGCTTTTTTTGAAGATAGGCAGCTCATACGGCTACCTTAGCACTCCCCTAAAGACATTTGTTCTCATTGTCACTGGACTCTTTCTCTGGTTATTTTTGGAACATCTGAGATGAGTTTTTTGTCAACAGCAAAGTCATTGGTCTGGAATGGTCTCTGGGATGACTCACTTTTCTGAGGTCTCTTCTTCCCTCTGCCTCTACCCCCCACACCTTCTCTCACCTACATATTCTACCACAACTTCCGCTTTCATTATCTTTTGTTTAGACATACTTGTACTCACCTGCTACATGCCAAAGAACCCAAGTACAAATATCTCAGCACAGTTTAGAAAATCCAAGTGGGAATTTTCATTTTATTTTCAAAGCAATCATCTTCTTTCCACCTCTGTAAATGGGTGAGTCCTGGGGCTACAAAGAAATCTTTTGGGACTGATCCAAACTGTATGAGAAATTAGATGCTGGGAAATTCACCAGTTACTGCCTTTTCTCTTTCAGCTTGCAAGTAACAGAACAAATTCTGGTATCAAAAATTTTATATCTATGCTATTCAAAAGTTGTATTTCATTTTTCATTTTCCAAGATAGACACTTATATAACCTGCTTAAGGAAAAATATTACTGTGATTGTATTGCAGGGTTAACAACAGGAGACAAGAATTCAAGATGGGATTTATATTTTGGTTAAGGAGTGAAGGGAGAAAACAGCAATCTGGAATTTCACTTTCTCACACGTTCTCAGACAGACTTGGTCAAATAATAAGAAGCGAGATTATGGCCACCAAAAGCTAGCATCTTCCCCAGACTGCCCATCAAATATTTAAGTATTAAGGACAAAATCAAAAGTTACACGTGGGGACTTCATATCTAGCCTTTGGAGAATAAGCATTTTGCTGAAACCTGCAATTCAGTCTAAACTGAATCAGATTTTTCTCCCTACAAAAGCAGCTACACTCAGAGACTGGTAATGGCATAATTTACTGGGTGGCAGACAATTTAATCCTTGCCAGATTGGCTGAAAATTTTAGTTGCTGCACTCTCTTCATATTTGTATCTATGGCCTTAGACGACTATCTGTTTACCATCAATCCTGGATTTTTGATGCAAGAACAAGAGGGTCTAAATTAGTGTTGTGCAACATGGAGAAGGGCAACAAAAGAAGTATGAAAGAAAAGCAATCAACAAGACAGTTGAGAAACAGGAAGCTGAAAGCAGACCATCTTTTTAAGCTGCTATTTACATATTTTAAAATCTTTGTGCAAAGGATATAAATTTCAATCCTAGGACTAGAAAAGAGTACAGCATGGTAAAAGACAAAAGAATTCTCAATAATAAGGCCTCCAGTCTCTCATCACTGAAGCCTCTCATCCCTGTCTCAAATAACAAAACAGTCATCAACTACTGTATTGGCTTAGAGTTGTAGAATAGATTTCCATCCTACTGAAAATAAAAACTTCTGTCCTGCTCAGGAAAAAGTTTAGGTGCTGCTGACCTTCACCTGTTGCTGAAGACGTGCATTAACCCTCTTAAAATACTTTCGATATGAAAAGCTTTTGTTTAGATGCCCACATATGCTGAAGGAAAAAACCACAAAATTACACGTTATTAGCTGCACAATTATAACACCAGAAAAAACCCCAAGGCAATAGACAAGAACACAGGAAAATTTAAGAGAGTACAGCCATAATTACATTTATTAAAAGACATGTTACAACAACTAGAGTTAGGAAATTAGTTAGGTATAGATATAATGTAATCAGAAAACACACTAACCAAAAAAACTAGAATATATTACAGCACAAACAAAATCAAACTCACCATGCACTACACAGTCACAAAATAGGTTTCTTTAATACATCTTATATCTTCTTTGAGTTTAAAGTCATCTCCACAGATATGGAATACTTTTCATGCAATGCCACAAGATGCTTTACAAATGAAAGCTTTTGCTTATTAAAATATACAGACAATCTTTTTATATAAAAACATTTTACATTTCCATTTGTTTCCCCAAACACTCTTTTGCCAGATTTATAAAAACAAAAACCAAACAAAACATGATGTTACAAATATTTACAGTATTTTCCTGTGTTAGATGAACATTTCTATAAACTGAAAGGGAATTTTATGAACAGATTATGTGAAATGAGGGAACAATGGCAATTCTTAGAGACGTTTACTGTGTCTTGAGTACAGTACTAAAAGCAACATATTAACTTTTTGCCTTCTCTCACATCATTTGGTTCACATTACTATCTCATTTTCCACTGTTTCTACCACCAGTAATAGTCCCAAATGGAGGCCACTTTGCATTGGGTCTTCCCATCAGAAAGGAGTGTGAGAGAAAACAGGTTTTCACATATCTCAGTAAAACCAGAAGAGTCTTTGGTCAGAGAGTGAAGTGACATTCTGATGCAAGAATCTGCTTGGTTAGCAACGTTTGTCTTGTGCTGCTGCAGTTCTGTGGTGAACTTCTGCAAAAAGTGGGTAACATATTCAAAATGAATTGGAAAGTGCTTCAAATCAAGTTTATGTGTGGTAGCTTCCCACTCATAAATAAAGCAGTTTCCAAGAACTGAAAAAGTGCTTACAGTGATGACATTAATCTGCTAAATAAAAGCTTTCTTCATTTATCAAGGACCTTCAATTATGTAAGCATTTAATTCCTTTGGGACTGCTCCAAGCACAACATGTCATTATTATCTGAAGTTGGAAATAATGTGAGTTATGCTTGGATTCCTACTTATTACAGTACAAAAGAAAAAAACTAATGAGAAAGACTGTAGAATAATTGAATCTGTATTGAAACAGCTGTAGTTCACTTCTTATATAGTCAGTAAACAATATTAACTTTTCATAATATAAATGTACATTTTCCAGAGGGGAAAAATGTATTTATTATACTTAAGACACCTACAGATATGAAAAATCCTACGTATAAAACTACTGAAGGCACAAAAACTTTGGTCCAATTTTGTTCCTATATCACATCCCCCATCAGTAAAACCCTGAAGATAAATACTTCAGAAATTTTATATTCTAACTGTTAGGATTTGCTTTGAAAAGAGCAGGCAAACAATCTTGTATATAGTAAACCAAACTTCAGAGACAGAAGATACAGTTAATTTAAAGAAAAAATTCTGTGCAATCTGATTAGCATTGTTTCAGCACAACAATAACAAAACGAAATCTGGTAGTTGTGCTCTAGCTAACAACATATCAGGGCCAAAGGTTAAGGCAAAACAATGGTCTTTGTAGGCAGCTGACCTCTCATTTGAAAAACAGAAGTAAAAGCTAACAACCCAAAATGGCAAACAGTAGGTCTACATCTCATAAAAACCCCCAACTTATCACTCTCCTACTGGCATGAATCAGAGGAGGGCAACATAATTGATCAGACAGACCTTACTGGCAGTACTATCCACAAATACTAATAATTTTCTTGGCATACAAACATAGGTTTGCTGTCTGTAATCAGAAAATTAACTGATATGTGGAATATCTTCCAAATAAAAAGGACCTCAATCTATCAGTACACAAAAACAGTGCAACTTACAGGACCAGCAGACAAGGCAACTGAGTCAAATTATGAGTCGCAGTTTCAGAAATTGGTTCTGATGTTTTATGAGTTCTGCAGAAATTCAAAGAAGCAGAAGTTTTACCATTATATAACAAATCAAGGATCATTTGAAAAGGCACTTAGCTGCTCCTGGGTTGTTAAAAAGGTCTTACTACACTTTGAACTAAGTGTGCATCCATCAAAAAGAATGGACTAGGAGGTAACTCAGAGTTGATGCAAGGGCATGACATATAGAGAGGTATAACCATGCAGTCATAGAATCATAGAATAAGCAGAAGTCGAAAGGATCCACAATGATCATTGAGTCCAACTCCTGGCCCTGCACAAGACAGCCCCAAAGAACCACACCATGTGTCCAAATTCTAACTTACACTGTGCACATTACCAGATACTTCACAAACAGAAAGTATTAATGTATGTTAAAGAAACTATAAACCTATCTTTAACAACTTAAGGCCACAGCATAGAGAAGATGAAGCCAGAATCCTCTTCAAGATTACACAGTTAACAGGGAAAAGGGCAAAATACATAGAATGTAGTATGTTTAAAGCTTAGTTACATATTAAGGAAGCAAATTCCCAGTGAAGGCTGCCAAACAGAATAGCGAAGGACAGAGAATTTGTTCCATTAGATTTTTTTTTTAAATTTAAATGATTTTTAAAATTTTTTTGAGTAACTGCTTAAAGTTGTCCATAATCTGACTGAAAGGTAGGACAAAGGCCTTTGGAGGTTCCTTTCCATCCACATCACTGTCAGACTGTAGAATAATAGAATTCTTTCCCAAATCTTGCTCTTTTCACAGATATCAAGGGATCTGCTATCACAGGCTTTAGAGAATCAAGAACTGAGATGCTTTTGCACGAGGCACTAATGAGTCAAGCACAAAGTATAAAAATATTCCTTCTGCCATGATTCTTCACTAACAATGCATCATAATAACTAAGGTGTTATGTTTGTGCTTTCAATTACTCAAGGCAGAACACAAAAAGGGAAAAAGCAGCCTGAATTAGTGCCTTCATGCTGCCAAGCAAACGTTAAGATGTACTCTCAAGTTTCAAAGCTTTTGTGCATATCTTGTAAAAACCAATTTCCCTAAGAAGTAGCATCTTTCAGATACACACAAATCTAACTGTTGACAAGAATAAATCAGCTGCAAAACCAGAACAACAAAGGTAAATCAAAAAAGATACAAAATACTTGTATCACAAAACCAAAAAGCAAACATAATAAATGCCCACTTTCAGATTTTTCCTAAGTTAAAAACTTTTCTGATTCTGCAGGCAGTCTTTTCATCAATGTTCATAGTGAAAAGGAAGCTGTTTCAAAGGGCCAGTCAAATCTGGTGAATCAACAAATGCTTCTGGGGCTATGTCCCAGCCAGGGGTTTGGCCGCTTTGACCATGGGACTTGCTTTCAGAAACTGGGCCTACTGAGGGCTGACAGGGTCCATCTGTCAAAAGAGAAGAGCATCTTCTGCCATAGGCTTGCCAAGCTGATGAGAAGGGCTTTACACTGAAGATGCCAGGGGAAAGGGAGCCTCAGTCTACCCCACTCCTATCAATCTGGTGCCAGTGCCAGCAACAGATGCTCAGCAACTGAAGCTGAGGTCAGCAGAAAAGCACCAGAACAACACCACAAAGGAATTCCAGCTACTCCAGCCAGTAAGTCAGTTTCATCCGGGTCTCAACTCCAAAGCATCTATGCAATAGCACATAAGAAGGTGAATAAACAAGAAGAGTTAGAGATGTGTGCATGCCTATGACCTCATTGGTATGTCAAGGACACATAGTGGGATGGCTCCAAAGAGTGGAGTGTTGGAATGGAAGGATATAGGCTCTTCAGAAAAGACTGGAAGGGTAGTCAAGGAGGTGGTGTTGCCCTCTATGTCAATGACCAGCTGGAGATCATGGAATTTCACCAGGGAGTGGAGGAAGCTGATTGAGGGTTAATGGGTTATGATTAAAGGCTGGTAAGGGACAGGTGACTTTATAGTGTGTGTCTGCTACAGATTGTCTGACCAGGACGACAGAGAAGATGAGGCCCCTTACAGACAGAGAGGAGGAGCCTCAAGTACACAAACCTTGTTCCTAATGCGGAACTTCAACCACCCTAATATCTGTCAACACAGCAGCACATAAACAATCCAGAAGCTTCCTGGAATGCATTGATAATAACTTCCATCTTCAAGTGACAGAGGAGCCAAGGAGAGGAGGTACTATGCTGGATCTTGTACTTACCAACAAGGAAGGGCTGGTGGAGAATGTGAAGCTCAAGGGGAGCCTTGACTGCAAGGACCATGAAATGAATTTTGAGATCCTTAGGGCAGCAGGGAAGGTGCACAGAAAGCTCACTACCCTGGACTTCAGGAGAGCAGACTTTGGCCTCCTCAGGGATCTGCCTCATAGAGTATCATGGGGTAAAGTCCTGGAGGGAAGAGGGACCCAAGAAAGCTTGTTGGTATTCAAGGATCACCTTCTCCAAGCTCAGGAGTGATTATCCCAACAAAGAGGAAGTCAGGCAAAAATGTCAGGATGGCCTTAGACAAACAAGGAACTCCTGAATGAACTCAAACACTAAAAGAAAGGCTATGGAGGGTGGAAGTAACAACATGTAGCCAGGAGGAAAAGAGGTTTTCTGAGCAGCCCAAGTCTATGAAACTGTGAAAGCTAAAGCTTCACTTGAAAAGGGGAAACATAGCCTACATTTGTAAAAAGGGAAATAAGAAAGACCCAGGGAACTGGAAGTCTGGAAGTTCCGCCTTGGTTCCCAGTAAGATTACGAAGCAGATAGTTTCACTGAAGGCAAATCATGCCTGACAGATTTAATGGCCTTCTACAACAGAGTTACAGCAACGGTGGATAAGAAAAGAGCAACTGATTTGTGCAAAGCATGACACTGTCCCACAAAACTTCCTTGGCTCTAAACTGGAGATATGGATTTGATGGGTGGACCTCTAACTGGAAAAGGGATTGGCTGGATGGGCACATTCAAAGAGTTGTGGTCAACAGCTTGATGTCCAAGTGGAGACCAATAATGAGCAGCATTCTGTAAGGATATGCACTGGTACGAGAGCTGTTAAACACCCTTGTTGGTGACATGAACGTGGAATCAACTGCACCCTCTGCAAGTTTGCTGACAACATCAAGCTGTGTAGTACAGTCAACACACCAGGAAGGAAAGGATAGCATCCAGAAGACTGAGTGGTGGGCCTGTGAGTACCTCATGAAGATCAACCCACACCTCTCTGATTCTGTGAAATCCAAAACATGACTTAGGGGAATATTATTCCTAAGCCAGTTGAACTTTCCAGTACCTAATACATTCTGCATATTTATACAGTTGTGTTGTACAGCACTTATTATAGCTACATCAGTTCAGTCAGATTGGCTGCTACACTATTGAGGAACACATTCTCTGAGGCAGCTCGGGGTGCAGCTGCAGTGGGAGCTGCAGGCTGAGCTCTGGCTGCTGGAGCCCAGGCACAGAGGCCGTGAAGAGCCGACCCTCAGCACAACAAGGGCCCGGGGAGCTGCGGCCCAGCCAGGGCCGGACACTGAGACCCGGCCGGAGCCAATGACCCCAGACCTGCCCGCCCTTAGACTGGGGAGGGGATAAAAGCCCAGGGGTTCCTTCGTTCAGGATCGAGCTGTTAGTTTGTTATTGCACTGTGAAGAAATTATTTCAATGGTTGGGATGCCTGAGACTGCCATGGGAAACCTGGGGTCCACCCTGCAAGGAAACCTGTTCTGACTGGGGGAATGTGGGGGCTGCAGCTGGGAAGGGGCCTCAGCCCCAGCACAGGTGGTGCAAGAATGAGTGCCACAGTGGATCCTCGATGGTCAGACTGGGAAGTTTCCTTAACACTACACCTGTAATCAATTTACATACATCAAGGTAGTATCTGGCAAGCTACTATTAGGCTGATCTTGCAAAAATAATTCAGAGGGAAAATCTGAGAAAGCTCACTACAGAACACTCAGATCATGGTAGAAACATAGAAACATATCTTCTAGAAAGACAAAATGACACGATTCAAATGAAGGAAAACAGTTTTGAGTGGCAAAACATTACAGCAGAAACAAATTCTGCAATAGTTAGAAGTAAATAAATGCCATATTTGAAAGAAATCGGTCTTTGAAATGTGGTAAAGTAAAATTAAATTAATTTTCAATTAACTTATGTGAAAGAAAACCCTAGGAAATTTAGCTTTTTAAAATAGGATCAGAAGTCATTAGTATTCATCTGTACACTCACAGCAAAACCTAACTGCATCTCAGCTCATTCCCCAAAGAGGAATCAAGATTCAGTATCAAACATTCCTTCACACAAAGGAAAGAATGATAGCATTCTATTACTTTAAGTTTAATACTGTGAAGTATTAAAAATAAAGAAATGCAGAAACTCTGAAGAGAATACTCTGATAGAGCCAGTGTATCTCAAAAACTCAGATGAAATCCAGAAGAACTGGATTTGCTGTTTGGCCTTCCTATATAGGTGTGTTTGGGGTTCTTTTAGTATATTTTTTGTATCAGTGAAGAACTACCATCAGAGAAGTGCAACTAGGTAAATTTAAAGAATCCCTATGTGATTTCACAGCAAATGAAACCTCATTCCCATCTATATCCAATCCCCATAAGAAAGCACAAGAAACTAGAATTCAAAATTAATTATTAATTGATGAAAAAAAAAATCTTGAAGTGTCATGGAAAACATTTTCAAAAAGACCAAAAGGAGAATTTTCACAAAGCCCACAATATTTTTGCAAGATACTTCAGATAATGCTCTAATCTATTGTTTCATACACACATAGTAAGGCACATAATAAGAAATTAAGTAAATACACAGTAATTTAAGTATTAGAATTTAGAGTGGTAAAAAACCTTGAGGTTTAATTTCTCTGCCCTGAAAGATGACCTTAGCAAAAATAACTTCTTAAAAATTGCGAAACCATCATAGACCTGAATATTTTCCATAAGATTGCAAACATGTAATTACTTCGAGAAATGTAAAAAATTATTTTAAATCAAGACCATTTTCTTGTTTTATTTTCTCCAAGGTACTGTTACACATCCCTTCACAGTAGAAATAGGACATCAAACTTCCAATCCACAGTCAAGTCAAACTAATTCTCCAATACCACACACCTTGAAGAAACTTGTCAAATACCTTTTATTCTACAGAGAGAAGGCACTGCCTTTTCTCTAATAATTTAATCTATAAGAACAGCACAGACTTTTTATAAACAAGTTATTTGTAAAGATTCACCAAAGTATGAACACACACCTCGTAACATAAATACTATTTAGAGGATACTCACAGTTACTGTTTGCTTTTCTTCAAGAAACCCAAGCTCTATTTCACATTGAAATTAGTGTTTAATGTGCACAGAGTAGATTTACCTTTTCATTAAACATACTTGTTTAGTACATTGTAGAAGCACTCTAAATTGTTTTGTAAGGCTAATTTCAAACAAAAGCTAAAACGATGTTTTCAAAATAGAATTTTAAGTAGGAAATTTGATGATAAATATTGCTGCTAAAACTATTTCACAGAAGAATCTTTCTGTGGATGACATACTTGCAGCTAAAATCAGAAAACATCATCACTTAATTCTTTGTGTTATGAATGAGGTTTTTCTTTTAAGAGACAGAGTTGGTCACAGCTGTCTCAGCCTTTAGTTTGAAAATTTTACTAAAACTGTTACGCAGCCTTAAAGAGAAAATTCACAGAAAATTCAGATTGAAGATTTTGAGAAAGAAACTTTGAGATGCTGGTTTTCTCCAAAGTCATGATTATGAAGCTCAATGAGAGCGTGAACTGCTTCTTCCACAGAGCCCAGTTGGATAAGAGCCATTTTGCAATCTTTCCTGAAGAACAATAAAAAAGATTATTAATCCTAACCAAATTTTTACTAGCCAATACAGAAAAGAGGCATAAGTGTTTTTTTTTCTCAGCTATATTACACGCACTTGTACAACAAAAGAATCAGAGCTATTTATGCATCTGCTTAAATGTATAGATAACAAAACTACATACCTTTTTTTGCCAATCTATGGCTCAAAGTCATATCACTCTTTCATTACACTGGACTTCAAAAAGCTAGGTCAAAATGAGGCTTGAAGACCTCTAAGAAATAATTTCATTGACCATATACATGATATTATTCNCATGATAGATATACCACTTTTGCTTATACCTATATATACATGGAATTCTGCTTGTAGTTATACACACAAAAAGTCACAAAAAAGCAATTAGCTATTTTCCAGGACGAAAGCTTGCTTAGCAATTTTACAAGAGAACTTACTGGAAAAATTTGAAGCCTTTCACAGTAGATCCTTTACTTGTAAAAAGGCTCTTCAAATCATCAACAGTAACAGAAGGCCTGATTGAAAAAAAAAAAACCAATAAACCAAACAAAAACAAACTCTCATAAATTTGTAGAAGAGCACAGAGTTCTGTAATAATATCAAGATCTCAATTTTGACTGCTAAACTAGTTTTTGCTGTTTAAATTTATCTCCATCAACTTAAACCATGTCAACACTTCAGCCCAAAACACTTGCCTTTTACTCTACATTTTAGTATCACATTGTGCTACAAAAAATATTTTAGACATACTCTATTGCTTTTCATCCAACCCTGTTTCTTGCCCAGTAAAATTCAGATTGCATAAAAATCTCCTAAAATCTTAACAAATACACTTCATATGTATTCACTTGCAATTTGTGCAAATGCAAGTCACATATTTTCAATTTTGAAGGATTTTCGTTTTACTCAAAAAGCTGTTTTCAAAGTGTCTCATAATTTCCTTTCTTACTTAGGCAAAATTCCATAGTTTCCTTTTTCCCCTCCCTCCACAGCTGCCAAACAAGAGAAGCCTGTAAAAACTTATGTTTGGCTGTTACTCCACACACTACTGATAACATCTTAGACATCAAAAAGATTATTCCAGTCTTAAGGAGCACACTAAATACTTTTTTTCTTTCTCACAACTTGCCCTCTACATAAAAGATCTGAATTCTGTAGAAATTGATCTTTAAAAAGTATTATAATTATTTAAAACTGTATGTATATTAAATAACAATGTCAATGATGAATTTGTTGTCATGTACATTACCTCAAAAACATGTCTTCAACCTTTGTGAAAATTGGTGACACATGATTTAATATGTCAAAAACCAAATGCATACTCTCAAGAAAATGTAAACTGATTGAAACTCAAAGAAGATAATTCCTCCAGTTATTCTCTTTGCTAATGATAAAAACAGGGCAGTTAAAGGATTCACTTATCTTTAATTACATATCACAATTACCCACAGCAGAATGAATTGCAAAAAGGCCAAGGAAAGAAAACCAAAACTTACATCAGACTTTTCAACTTGACAACATTACCTAAAAACCAACTTTCCAAGGAGATGACACATGCAGATACTCACGGAATGTTGGAGAGATGCAGGGTGGCAGATGGAGGAAAGATATTCTGGAAGTTCCTAGAGCAGGGATTCTTAAAGCGATGTAAAGGGCTGTTGCTATAGTCCTTTGTCAGACCTTTGTCCTCTTGTCCCTCACGAGGAAGTTGAATTGTCTGATATTTTGAAAGAGTAGCATGCATGACCCTTCCATAAAGCCTCTGTCCATTCAAGTAGTTGATAGCTAACCAGTGGAAATGTAATTTGAACAGGAATTAACGGAGGGAAAGAAAAGACTATTCTTTGAATACTGTTTTCTACTTAGTGTCAGATTTCCCATTCTAAATTT
>VXBB01023483.1:24053-44406 GCA_013399915.1 Illadopsis cleaveri
CAGGTAGGCTATGTCACAACATTACATTTAGAAAAGGTAGAAGGATATAATATAACCTCCAGTTCTAATGCAAAACAGCACTATAATACAGACCAGTTGATTTTTCTTAAACAGGTAGATATAAGATAAATTACAGGAAAATAATATAACATATTATTAAAACAAATGACAGGAGAGTTGTATGTTTTAATTCTAGTATTTACCAGATTGAGATTCACAGGACTTCTTTTTTAAACCACTAAGAGTTTATCAAAGTCTGCATGTAGTAATGCAGCACAATGATGAATTTAATTTGTTTATTATTGTCACTGGCAGATGACAAATTTCTCCTTTACATTAAAGTCATGTTAGTGTGAAGAATAACTGTGCCTTAAAAATCAATACCTAATTGTGCCTGGGCTGCATCTGCCATCTGAACCAAAGCAATTCCTCTTTTCTTAAACATGATCTTCACACGGTGCACATCACCATATACACCTGTGGAAATCCAGAAAGAAAATTTTTTCAGAGCACTGCTATGAAAAACACAAGGCCAAGTCTTTTTCTTTCAACTAACATTAGTGTTACAAAGAATAATCATCTCATTAAACAGGTTGGTTAAAACATTAGTATAAGGAGAGTTTTAAAGTTTGTGTATTATTTTCTGGGGCTCATAAGTGGAGGAACATCCCCCAGATCCTAAATACTATTGCATGTTTATGTTTAAGTTCAGTTTTTAAATAGAGCATTAATTGTCAAAGTCCTCTTAACTGAGGCATATTAAAATATTACTCTGCCAAACATTGTCCCTTGCAGCTAATGTATGAGCCATTTCTGTACAGCATTTCCTCTGATGAAAACTCTGTTTTTTCATCTTACTTTGCTTTCCCATTTTTTGTAGTAAACAAATTGGACCACACACCAAAACTCTTCTGACACTAACTGTTCTGCCATTTTGGTATCTGTGGCTTAAATCCTGACTCAACTTACTGCCATTTTAAAACCAGTGCATTCTCTCAGTGCATTTCTTGGACATGCACAGAGCAATGGAGTTTTAATTAACCAACATGGGTCAGATAAATAAAAAGAATCACTAGCCCTGTGGTTTGCCAAGGTATATTTGACATATCTTACCAAATAGGATGAAAAGTCCATAAGGTGTGATGGCCTGTTTAAATGATAAAATGAGTACATTATTTCTAAAGCCATGCAAATAACGACATCTATTCCATAGGTGCATGGTAAACAAGAAGAGTGGAAGAGATACTGCATACTAATACATAAACCTGTCTCTCCAAAAGCCATTCCCTGCAATAACCACAGTGTATGCCACTCTTGTTAATACACATTTGCTATGCACATGTAAAATACGTAAACAAGCAAACACTTCAGCTCATGCATTTTCATCACTCAAGACTCATTCTGTCATGCTGCAGAAGCTATTAATTTTTTAAGTTGCTTCATTATTTGACCTTATTCCTTCTAAGCTAGCAGCTCATTCCACGAAAAATATGAAAGACATTTGTTAAATTAAAAATAAAGCCTTAAAGAACTCCTTTGTATTTTGTAAACAACACACAATACCGACAAAACTAAAACCAGTTGCTTCAAAATATGTTTGCTTTGTCATAAATTTTGTCCCCATCCCTCTACGTGGCCATGACATTCAAAAGGGAGACACAGCAAATTTAGCTGTTTATAGATGAAGCATATAGAAATTGGTATTTAAATTGTATTCAGTTAGACGCTGTGAACAGAAAGCTAAATATTGAAAGGAATTATTTTTCTTCAGTGATTCTCAATTAAATTCTTGTAGGCCAAGTACCAAAGAAAATAATTTACAATCTAATGCAGCCAAAATTTTTTCAACTGAGGCAAAGGTTTTGCCAGTAATGAGTTCTAAAAATACATGTCTATCAGAAGCACTACTCGCACTCTCTAACCTTACTCCTTCTCAACTCAAATGTGTACCAAACATACCTAAATTATTCAAAAATAGAAAATATTGCAGCCTATGTGTAAGGCCATACCCATTTATCATCAGCATTTAGTGGCAGAGAACAATTACTATCAATGTAAAATTTAAATTCATCAAGAGTTTATTCTTCTGGCCAAAATATTTTAATTCAGGATGGAGACTTCTGTTTTTAAAAAGAAATTTCTTATTCAAATGAGACTGCAATACTTAAAAAAAAACCAAAGTGGGCATGGGGGGAGAGAACAAAAGACAAAACCAGATAATTTAAAAGTCATAAAGGAATGTTTAAATGCACACTGAAACGCTGCAACAGGAGAGAAATATGAACTGAAATAAGGTCAACCAGATTTTCTATACAGAGAAAAAGGAGTGACAAGGGTCAGACAACCAGTACTGAAGAACAAGTGTTATAGAACTGCCAAGAAATAAATTTCCAACAATTAATGCTGTAGTACATTCTTATTTTCATCCTTTTAAGAAGTTGAGCACTACTTAATACATTGACATTGTATCATGCATTACAGCACTAAGTTCTACATGAATTCTTAGCTATGATTACTACTATCTGACCTATGCTTCACATATGCTTATTCTTAAGAGGCACGCTCCTTTCAGATTCAGAAAACCATCTTAAATAGTCTGCTGCAGAAAGCACATCTACAGCCATCATCAGAAACTCACTAATACATTGAAAAATCAAAGAAAAATGACTTGTCTTACAATCCTTTCTACAGATGGGTTTTTGATGCTTACTGTGCATTTGGCTGTTAGTACAAAAACAGAGACAGAACAATTACTTAAAGAAACTGGTGAACAGATTTTTAAACCTCAGAATATGAAGGTAACTTCAATTTTGCCAACAACTCCTAGCAGTTTTATAGTTAAGCAAATATATTGAGAGTGTGTAACAAGAATTTTACATTGCTGCAACAGGACTGCTTATCAACAGTCAAAAAGAATTGTGTTTTAAGTCATGGCCCTGGTAAAGCTTGATTTTATTTTTTAAGATGTATATTGCTTTTAATTAAGCACTGATCAGTGTTCAAGTAACATGAGTAAGATTATAGACCAGCCTATGTTATTTTCACTACAAGAACAACTTTCCAAGTTGTCCTTGCAACTTTACAGCCACCATATGAAGAAGCATCTGTGTGGTACTATGAAAAGTTAACATAGGTACTTATCAACTTTGAAAAATTAATGTAGAGTGATGTCAATAACATAATGTACCTGTGTTCTTTTTCTTCAATCTCAAAAAAGTTGCAAAACTAGAAAGATCCTACACATGTTTAGAAAATACTTGATTTAGCACACCTGTATTTCCTTTTCTGTTCCCTCCTTTCCATTTAATTCCTTATTTTTTAACCAGTGTAAGGAAAAATCCTTTGCCTTCTTTACAGATAAAACAGCATACAGAGGAGTCATACTAACAGAGATACCACTAAATTATCATATGTATGTTCTTTATGTCTTCCAACATTTTTTACATTTCACCACAGGCTTCTCTCTAATTACTAGCTACACTACTAACATAGGTTTCCTAAAGTAAATTGTGTTAGGAAGCTTTTCACCGATGACTGGAGTTTCTAAAGCTCAATATTGCCAACTACCTAAAACAAGTGTAGAGCTGTCTTGTTTTTTATATTATCAGCATAGACAATTTCTCTTATTCCTTCAGCTAATGTCAGTTCACAGGATTCTGGCACTTGGTACAAGGTGACACTTTCATCAGTTCCATCAATCAAACTTACTTCAGGGTTGAGGTTGCTGACTAGTAAAACAGAGTTTCCTGGAATACCAGGAATAGTCATGTGTCCAGGCGCTGCTGATGTGGTGACCATGAGAGGACCAAGTGCACCAGGAACAGGCGGAACGGAAGGACCTGGAAAGGCATAAATAGCATCACTTGACATCTCAAAGTGGAAAAGGAAGAATACACAAGCAGGTTATATTTGGCAAAAACATAAATATTCAATTCAAAAATGCTTTTAAGGAATTTAGTTATTACTAGTATCTGACCGTTAAAGCAGGAAGCACCTCCTTTTCAGAGAAAAAAGAAATATTCAGCTCCACAAACAGACACAAAAGCAGACATAAATTGCAACCCAAGAAAGAAGAAAAATAATTCAGCCAACATGTTTATCCTGTGCTAGAATTAGGAAAAGGTCATAGTCTAAAAAACTATCTATTTTTCACCTGATAACCAGAAAAGGGGAAACTTCCCTTTATTTGCTTTGAATGTCATAGGAGTTTTATGATTCTGAGAAAAACAAATGCTTAATTTCTTCTCTTGCAAGTAATCTTTATCATGGCATTTAGGTTCTTTGCTTATTGAAAGATAAACTACATAAGTATATGTTTTTTACTACAGAAACTTATTTTATTGGATATATATATGAGAAAGAATTACAATTACTCAAATTAATACTGTGTTCTGATTGCTACATTTTAAAACAAATGGCTCTGAACAGATATATTCAGATGGGCCATTAGCCATAACTACAAACGCCATATATTTAGAAAACAAACTTACCTGCTCCCTGAGGAAAGCCCAAGGCTGGGGCAAACCCAGAAGGCCCTGTATATGATGGAAAGATGGTATTTTGGGTGGCTAGAGAGAACAGATAGATTTTTTTTAAAGCAGATTTTAAAAGTTTTAGAGATCACAAGAGATTTCAGCAGAATCAGCTCCCAGTGTTGCTATTTTGACTTAATCTGTTATTCCAAATGTTTATAAAACTTTTGGGTTGAAACTCTCATTGAGATCAAGATTCTATGTTTTACAAAGACAATTTTCAGCCACTTTTGAAGGCAAATATTCTGGTCAGCCTCAACATTTGTCTATAAAATGAAGTCAAGGCAAAATGTAAATTACAGAAGTTTGAATAGGAAAGCACAGCAGAGATTAGTATCCACTAAAGCCTGTGTTCAATGGTTTCTAGTCCTACAATGGACATGTATTCTAGAAATTTTCTGCAAGTAAATACAGTCAAAGATGTTTTGCAATTATGAGATACGACTCCTGAATACTAAGATCAGTATAAATTAAACAATACAAACTTCTACAACTAATCTGAGGTTCTGAATTTTACTAGCAGCTGAAATGCGTAATGCATGTATATTCCGTACTTCCCCAGTTTGTACTTTATAAATCACCAGTGTTTTTTATAGTTGCCCTGGAAATCACAAGCACTAACCAGATTTGGAATAGCAATATATGGAGAGTCCCAGCATCAGAGAAAGCTCAGTGATTTCCACATTAGTATGTGGAGGTAAATGCTACCCAGGATAGCACACAAAGCTGTGCTCTAAGCAGCTTAATACAGACTTGAGCTGTGTACTCATTCACATGTAAGGCACACCAGATTTTAATTTTTTTAAATGGAGCATGTATAATCAGAAAACACATTCTACAAGCTTGGTAATAGGTCTGTTTAACTACTCAAACCTCCACACCACTGACTAAAATAGAGCTACTAGCAAATGGTTACTGATAGGGATAATACAATACCAAAAGAAGTATCTATTATGAATTACAAAAAGAAATGGAACAGACACCACGGATCAAGTATTCATGAATAATTCATCACATTACACCTTCTCTTATCTGTGGCAACAAAGGTCTTTCGTATAAAACACTGAACACATTTATCACACCAAAGCAAGTAAATACATTCTTGAAATACACACACTGGTGCATTATACTGACAAGTTCTGGCAATATGGTTATTAATCAGTTATTCACAATCCAAGAACAGTAATGGAAACATTAATGAAGAAATAGATCAAGAACTTCAATTCTGCCAAATAAGACCTGCATGTTGTACCCTGATACCAAAATCAGGAATATAATAATTGTCAAACTAAGCTAATGCAGAAAGATCTGGAATTCTTTGTGGCTTTTTTTTTTTAACTCATTTGCTTTATGGCTATCAGCCTAGCTTTCTAAGCAAGCCAACTTATGTATTTCTGCTAACGTTCACTAGATGTAAGAACTCTTTAAATGCAAAATATGTACAAAATCTGTTTGCTTATAGTACAGTATCTTTTCCACTAAAAGCAAAAGAAAAATAAAGAAAAAAGAGAAGAAAAACAAGTTTAAAGAGCAGTTCATTTCTGCTATAAAGATAACTTCAACTCTACAACAAAAAACAGTTATTATTCTCATAGTTACCAGCTATGTCTTATAATTCTACATCAAAACAACATCCACTAGTAATAAGAGGTAGTGGAAGTACTCACATGACTTAGAACATCTTTTACCCATGTTCTGTAACTAAGTCTCTCAGAACATGCCAATGACAATATGCGCATGTTGTCACCACTGACAGAAAGGCTAGGAAGCACACTTCTCCCCGTCTACAGCTATTTATTGGGGTTTTTAAATATATGTGCAGCTGCTTCACTGTGAATGTACCACAGACAATTTTGGTATGGACATCAGACTATTCCAGCACTTCTTATTCTTACAGTAAAACAAAACAAGGTTCCTAGCAATGAGAAGCTTGTCAGAGTGAGGGGGGAAGATATTGCAAAGTGTTCATGTGTTATTCTCCAAATGTATAGTTATTTCTCCCCTACAAGCAAGTGCAGAAATATACTACTCTAAGTGTACTTTTCCCTTCCACTGACATTTCAAGTAGTGCAAGTCTAATTAATTAGAATATATTAGACCTGTAACAGCACATTTCTATAATGCTCTATGGCAAATTCCACCATCCTCCTCTGCCCCAGACTGTAATGACAGTTGTCCATTACATAAAGATCCAAGGCCTGTGTTTAAGGGGAGCAGTAAAGACAAAAATCAAGTAAGCAGTGAGTGCAATTCACTTTCTTACTCTAATCCAAGCTAACTAACTCAGCTATCCAAAAAATCACATCAAAGCTATTTTCCCTAGCTGCCATACAAAAGTAAAGGAAAACAGGGAATCATTCTCCCACACTTTTTACTGTGCTAATCACTTAGAGGGACATAGATATCTATTCAACAGTTAAGACAGTTGTTAGCTGAGTATTATTGCTAATGGTTGTCATAAGAGAGAAAGAAAAATAGCTAAAATCAGTCAAATTGCGTTGTGAATGTTTCTCCAGCGTCACTTCAAGCAGACATGGTCTCCTCTATGCCAAATGACTTCTAAAATTTAAGAAAATTTCTTAAATTTTATATTTTAGAAGATGAGTACAGACATATATAAATAAGTACAGAATTTTGGATTTTCTTAGTTTTGTTTCTTGCAGCACTCAATTATCCTTAAAATATCAACAAATAAGAGCTAATACCCTAAACCCACTTATTTTCAAGCAGCTTTAGGCAGCCAGTGTCAATTTGTGATGATTTCCATTCTGATATGCAATATTTGCTACACTACCTGTACCAATGATACCATTTCACAGCATTTTAGTAGTATTTTGTAGCTTTTTTACAACATTTGAAATTTGCCCACAAGTATTCCTCATGTGATTGTTTCAGACATTCATTTACCATGAGCCATCAGTTGGGCTTCATGCTTTGCATACAAGTTTTACTGGACATAGCAAACAAAAATGTATGCAAAATGTACCCTTCTATGAACCTAATATGAAGCCAGAGCATAAATGTGACACAAAAATTATGATCTCAGTTTGTATTTAGCACTAGAAGTGAAGGTTTCTTACCAAAGGGAGGAGATAAGGATGTCTCCACAGTTCGTTGGCCATCACCAAAAGGAAGATCAAGGCGAGTGAAATCTCTACTTTTGTCATTATTGTACTTCACTGTTAGATTAGTTAATTTGGAGAAATCAATACGCAGAGTGCAGCACCCAGTATAGATACTATGGCCATCCAGAGACTGAAGAAAAATAATTATGTTTTCAGAGATAAAACACATCATGGCAGCCACTACTATAAGTTTGTATTATTATTGCAGTGTGCTGGTTTTGCATTTATTGATGTTTGATGAGGAAAGCAAAACACCTACGGAAGTGACTTTTCTAGGAAGCTATAGCAAAACCCAATCAGTGACTAGGATTGAATACTGATATCTCGTTAAACCAGTAGAAAGCTGACACTTCTCTGGAAATACACACATTAAAATCACAGAGTTTTGGGAATCTCTCCCTTTTTCTTCCAGCCTTGGAAGAGGTAAGCTGGTCCCGGCTGGCTCCTTGCTGCAAGGGGGCTGGGCCGGCCAGGCCCTGCCCAGGCCAGGCCTCAGGCCTTCCCTGGGAGGCCCCCTGGGCCTGGTCTGGCCCCTGAGCCCCAGCAGCCGCCGGCAGGGGAAGGGGAAGCCGCAGCTACTAACATCCAGCCAACCTTAAGGCCAGCCCCAGGAAGGTGTCTGCCAGGCCCCCAGGAGCGGCTGGGCCCACCCCAGTGCCACTGAGGGGCATGGGAAGCGTCCATCAGCCTGCCTGGCTGCCGAGATCCTGGTGTAGCCAGTCTGATTGTACCACCTTCAGCCACTGCTTGGAAGAACAATCATGCCTTCTGAAGACTTGAGAGAATGTTAACTCTTTCCTTCCACAGATGAAACTTGCAAAGCACTAACCTTTCCCCAAGTGAGAGGAGAAGGAAAGTGTGAGATGTGGAGGGACACAGCATGAGACTGAAGTCAGTGAAGAGAGAGAGAGAGAGTAACAGTCTTAAGTGAGAGGAAGATTGAGGAGCTGCCTAGTTTGAGCTGGACTTCTCTTGTGAGGCCATGGAGAATGGACTAAAATATCCATCTGTAACTTACAGAATGCATTTTGGGGGGGATGCAAAGTTGTAGTCATAGCTGTGATCTAATGGGGAATTTTGAACAGAGGAAGATAAAGGGATATGAAGCCCTCTGCCCTCAGGGAAAAAGAAGACCTCTGACTTAGAAAGATCAAGACAGATCTTTCAGTAGGGCAGGCTGGTATAGGACAACGGGTAATGGTTTTAAACTGGGAGGGTTGATTTGGATTAGCTATATGGAAGAAGTTTTTTACAATGAGTGTAGTGAAACATTGGCGCAGGTTGCCCTGAGAGGAAGCTGATGCCCATTGGACAGGGCTCTGAGCAACCTGATCTAGTTGAAGGTGACCTTGCTCACTCCAGGGGATTGGACTGGATGACCTTTAAAAGTTGCTTCCAATCCAAACCATTCCACCATTATACAGTTTTCACCTTGCAACTGTGTAAAAACAGTAATTCACCATCTGGTATTAAGCCCTCTTTTTATAAACCAAGTAGACAATTATGCTGCCACTATCCTTACCTAAACAACCTGTGTAGAGTTCTAGTGTAGTCCACTAGCTAGTATTATATCACATTGTGCCAACTGGACAAAACACAGCTTTAAGCATGACTTGACCTCCTATATTTCTAATCTTACATCTCTCCCACTAAACACACAATATCAGATGGTAATAGGAATACTAATTTGGAAATTTTAACTGCATGAACTGACCCTTACATGAAGGAGTCTAATAAAGGATCTGAAGCACAAGTCCTGTGAGGAGTGCTGGAGGCAGCTGGGATTGTCTGCCCTGAGGAAAAGGAGGCTCAGGAGAGACCTTACTGCTCACTACAACTGCCTGAAAGGAAACTATAGCAATGCTGGGGTTGTAGCTGTTGTTGGGGTTGTTGGAAACTGTAGCAAAGAAGGGGTTGGCCTCCTCTCCCATGTAACAAGTGACATGACAAGAGGAAATGGGCTCAAGTTCTGCAAGGGAAGTTTAGACTGGATATTATGAAAAATTTTTTCATCAAAAGGGTTATCAGGCATTGGAACAGGCAAGTGGTGGAGCCACCATCCCTGGAGGTATTTAAAAGATGTGCAGATGTTGTGCTTCAGGACATGGTCTAGAATTGAACTTGGCAACATTAGGTTTATCATTGGACTCAATGACCTTAAGAGTCTTTTCCAATTTAAGTCTCCAGACCTGGGCATGACTTCAAGTGAAACAACACAGCAGACAGATCCTGTGCCCAAGAACACCCAGAAGTGGTGCATAATTGTTATGGGTGATGTCCTGCTACAGTGAACAGAGGCAGCCATGTACTGACCTGACCACTGTGTAAAAAGGTCTCCAGTCTGCCTCTGTGGGACTTGAATCACAGGTGTCATGAAAAGATTGCTAAGGCTTTTCTACTCATCTGACTATTTATTAGCTCCTGCTCCCTTTATGTGAGAACTAAAGATGACCTGGATGAAGGGGCAGAGGCCTCCTCAGCAGTTTCACTGACAACACAAAGCTGGGAGGAGTGGCTGATACCCCAGAGGGCTGTGCAGCCCTTCAGAAGGACCTCAACAGGCTGGAGAGATGGGCAGAGAGGAACCTTCTGAAATTCAGCAAAACCAAATGCAGAGCACAGACTGGGGCCTGATCTGTTGGAAACCAGTTCCACAGAGAAGGTGCTGAGGGTTCTGGTGGCCCACAAGATGGTTGTGAGCCAGCAATCTGTCGTTGTGGCCAAGAAGGCCATGGCATCCTGGGGTGCATTATAAAGAGCATTGCCAGCAGGTCAAGCGAGGTGATCCTGCCCCTCTACTCAGCACTGGTGAGGCCACATTTGGAGTGCTATGTTCAGCTGTGGACTCCTCAGCCCAAACGAGACATGGAGCTGTTGGAAAGGGTCTAGTGTAGACCTACAAAGCAATTGGAGCATCTCTTTCATGAGTAAAAGCTGAGGGAGCTGGGCCTGTTCAGTCTTAAGAAGCCTGAGAGGGAATATTATCAATGATTTTTGTTTTGATAGATTCATGCAGGTCCTGGAGTATACGCTATACCTTTGTTTGCAGGTGATGACAGAGTGCTGTCCTCTTAACTAAAGAGAGATGTTAAAGTTATTCATGTCCAACAAGATTGTTAGAATGATAAGAAATCACAAAATGAACAGTCAAAATATTCCTAATGGTTCCCCTGTCCCTAAGCAGGGAAAACTCCCAACAAACACACAAAATCAAGCTGAATACACTATACTTACCATTTTGGCATAATATGCATTTGTTGCATCAGCATATTGGAGCAGAGATTGAAACTGATTGTTCTTATGGAACATGACAATCTTCACAACAAAGCCAAATTTAGAGAAAATCTGTTAGGAAAAAAATATGGGCTTTAAGAAGCAGTGAATAATTCATGCACACTAAAAACTAGTGTTTAATATTCCAAATAATTTTCTGAAAAATATTTCTGTTGTGAGAGTTGAACAAAAATTGTGTGAACTCAGAATTTTGTTTCAGTTAAAAAAATAAGTAAAGAAAGGCTACAAAAGATGGGAAAGAAGGATAAAATTTCCTTAAAGAGTTAGCAATGTTTAATTAGCTAAGAACAAGGAAGGATAGTCCAAACAGGCATTTGTCCACTGTCTGCAGAAAAATTGTGGATGATGAATCAGAGTTGAGGTTTGAGAAATGGACTTCACAAGTCATAAAATCACAGAAATGTTGCGTTGGAAGGGATCCACAAGGATCATCAACCAAGTCCAGTTCCCAGCTCTGCACAGGACACCCCAAGAGTCACACCATGTGCCTGAGAGCATCGTCCAAAGGCTTCTGAAACTGTCAGACTTGGTGCTGTAATCACTTCTCTGGAGAGCCTGTTCCAGTGCCCAACACCCTCATCCCCCAATTCAGCTTCATGCCATTTCCTCACCCCCCTCAGTGGTCACAACACTGAAGAGATCAGTTCCTGCTCCTCCCACTTCCCCTCTGAGGAAGCTGTAACTGCAATCAGGTCCCCCCTGAGCCTCTCTAGGCTGAACTGACCAAGTGTCCTCAGCCACTCCCCACAAGGCTTTCCCTCCAGACGTTGTACAATGCTGACTCATATCCAAGTTGCCATTGACCAGGATGTTCAGGTCCCTTTCCACAGTGCTGCTCTCCAGTCTCTTGTTCCCTAGCTCATACACACTCCCTTTCCCTGTTCCAAGCTAGTTTAAAGCTCTGTCAACAAGTCCCACTAGCTCTTACACTAGAACCCTTTTTCCCCTCTGAGAAAGTTGCATCACATCAGGTGTCAGTGGAACAGATGTTGAATAGATTGTTGAATGAGATCATGGTCAAAAGTCCCAAAATTTATTCAAGTACACCATGGAGCCACCTGTTGACCTGATGGATCTGTCTATTTCTATCAATATTATTCCTTGTTACTGTCAGTTGAGATGGGAACTGCAAACTGCATTTCAAAGTATCCACCTTTATGATCTGTACATTAGACAAATTCTGCAAATCTGCTGAACAAAAATACAAATAGTTGATGTGCTTATTAAGACCCACTGCCTAAACTAGAAAACAAAGAGGAAAGAAGAAAGACAAAGACCTATATTTGAACCAACCCCTATACTTTATAATCAAATGATATTTGATTTATTGCGAACATAAGCACTGCAGAAATACTTTTAAAGGCTGTATTTAAATAGATATACATTCAAAATGAAAATGTGCATAACATGAAGATATCTATACAAAAGCAAAGTCACAAAGAGTGAGGACAAAATTAAAGCTAGGACACATCATGCAAGTGCAGAAAAAAAAGTGTCCAAATTAACAGTCAAAGTGGAAAGGTAAGTTTGAGAAATACTATTAGCTTTCAAATAAACTGTTAGAACCAACGCAAAGTCAGGAAAGCAGAAACCCCTGAGAAATATTAAACCCACAATCGAAGGAAAGGTCATAGATAAGGATAAGCATAAGCATGTCTTTCCAGCCTCTTAGGCCTAGAATCAACGATACAAGACTAATGTCCCAACCCTTTGTACCCAGTTTTTCCATCTCCCAGAAACAAGATTTTAATGCTGCAGTCATCATTTAGTCATAGAAAACAGAACAGAAAACTTTTCACAGCAATTTAGAATTAGCCTTTGAGTTCCTGTTCATAAAGCACTTCCTCTTAAGAAATGCCTAAATACAGCTTCTCAACATATGTTTTTCCATGTTCATCCAGAAAACTTAATAGATCTTTTTAAGGTAATGAAATTAAACGTACTCCTTTCTGCTTGATTTTCAACCTAAACACACTGTATATATCAATTTTGCTTCTGCAAAGATAACACTGAATTTTCAACTTCTTATGATAAATATTTTAAGGTGAATTGTGGTTTAAAAGGTTAATTTCTTGACAAGTAAGACAACTTACAAAATACAACCCAAGTATGAGATGACAGCTTGCTTACTGGTGTTCCATAAGGTGCTATACTTGTCAGTGAAAATATTCATTTCTATTAGCCTTACCACACAAAGTAAAAGTTAGATTGCAGCTATTGGACACAAAGTGCTGCTGTAATTAGAAGAGATTGACCCCTATTAAAAACTCCAAATAAGATCCCTTCTCAAATATTGCTAAATTTTCAAGATATACTGGAAAAGTACTTGAGTGAGAGCAATTAAAATTCTAAAAACATAGTTGTGCTGCACTGAAGTAGACTAAAATCAAATTAAAGTAAATTAATACAAATTTCCTCTTTGTTGTTGCATTCTTAGAACTAGTACAGCTCCCATAACCCATAAATAAGGAGCTTGTTCTGAGGTTATTCTGAATGCAATAATAATCCTAAACAGCTGACACAGTATTTGCACAGGTTCAGTGATGAGTGAGCAATACTGAAAGACACATACAAAGGTTTAGATCAGGCAAATTGCTACATTCAAGTGACAACTAATATGTACACTAGTTAATCAGTATCATGGTGAGGAGATACAGAGAAACAAAAAATTTTAAGAGGTAAGAGGAAAAACAGAAGTGTTGCTAAAAACAACTATTGTTTGAGATCTTAGCAGAGCAGGAAAAGAATCTTCCAGGACTCCAGGTTCCTACAAAATCATCCCAATTATTCAAAACTGTATTATTTAAGAAAATTATATATGGGGCATGGTTTTTACTGCATAAATTACTACCAATTACAAAAGCTTCAAGTATTAAAAACTTTGCAATATTTGTAAAGTATCAACAGATCCTCTGGACCCAAATAAGTGGTCTCAAAGTTATTATTTTTAAAGTTAGCACTTTCAACAGCATAGTCCAAACACCTAGCAGAAGTTACAGTAATGTCTTTCATAACCATTACCTACCATTATTCTAAGCCTCTAAAGGTAGTCAAATGCCATTCTAAAGATGAACAATCAAAAACATTTGTCCAAGCAATTTGCATATTACATCACTTGCACTGAGGAATAGAAGTGAATATAAAACCCTAAATACAAAGCAAACTATAAGGGTTACTCAGCAGAAAAAGTGCTATGGATTCAATATTTCACTAGCTTATCATGAAAGCAGAATTAACAGTTCAAGTTTGTTGCTGCTTCCAAAGCAAGGAACTAAATGAGACAACATGAAAATCTGAGTATTGAAGCCCTGTTTACTTGAATTGCATTTACATAGAACTATTTCAAACCTACATACTTGGATTCGGGAAATTATTTTAAAGAGACAGTACTCACTCAGAAGATTCAGGAACCACAGGTAGTTAAAAAAATTAATTAATGGATTTACAGTAGCAACATTGAAATAGATTGTGACTTTTTTTAAGCAATCCTCATTACCTGATACAGTATGTCTAAAGTGACAGGGTAAAAAACATTTTCAACAACGATTCGAAGAACAGAACCATGACTTGGAAGGACCCCACCTTCAGCAGCAAGAGCACTTGTAATACCCAGGTTTCCATGCTGCACAGCATTCACACCTTGCAATGCAGCTTGGGGTCTCTGAAATTAAGTCACAGCAGAGATCACAATTATTTTACATATAAATTATTCATACTGAAACAAAGTTCTCCTAAATAAAAAGGACATAAAACAGAACTTCAAAACATCATATTTCCTTCATATTATTGATTCAAATCCCACATTAATAAATAAATATAACTCTTACTTTCCACGCTCCTCCCCTATAACTAGTCAGTGTAATTCACAAAATTACAACTATTTTTTAGTTTTACTAGGATTTCATTCTCTTCAGGAACGAAGATTTGGTCGGGATAGGCTTAAAGGTGCACACTCTACTCTTCTTTTAGAGCAAAGCCATCAACCACAAAAAAGAGGTTCAAATCTCACTCCTCAAACTAGACTTCTGGGATTACACAAGTCTCTTCACTTGTTTTTCATGGGCTTTCCCCAAAAAGGTCTTCATATTTCTTGTGAGTAGCAGGACCATGGAGAGATGTTCCTTTCCAAATGCAGTACTGTGACCTGAAGTCATGTCTCAGCTACAGTATTTCTTTGAAAGACAGATTAAACAGAGCACATGGCACATGTTACCTAGTTTCAGAAAAATGAAAGCCAGAAAAATAATCTGTACTTCAGGGCTCAACCTAGGGACTAGGACAGTAACAGTATTCAGCTCCTCTACTACATTCTCTTTAAAATTTAGATAAAACTCAAAAAAAGTGCCAAACAGCTTATTTTTAAAAGTAAACAATGCTATTACAGAAGAAAGCAAGTGCCATGTACCAAGTTGAAAATACTCAGAAAGAGACCCAAGGTGTCTTATTTGCAAATATACATATACTGTTCCTGAGGCTGTTACACAAACCACATCTTTAAAACAAAAATCTTGTTATTTATTTGGTTTTGCAGATAACAAACTGCTCCAGCAATCTCAGATGAGGAAAGAGAGAAATAATATTTACCAGACTGACAAGCTTGCAAGACTTCAGTGACTTTTGTGTCAGCACAAATGAATGATTTATGCCCAAATCACTACTGTCAACATTCGTACAGAAAAAAAAAAATCATGACATATACACATCACAGTACATAACTTACGTATCTAAACAGGATGTCAATTGAAATTCATTTTGGAATCCAAAATCCAGTATTAAGCCCTAGAGTATTCTGCTAGTGACTGGACCCCAACTTTATGCCACTGGTCATAACCATTTTAGCCTTTCAAATCACCTCACAGTTCACTTCAGTAGACTGCATTAATTAGTTCATCTATTAGCATGTTAATGGAAACATGCATCTATTAGCATGTTACTGGAAGCAACACTGAAAGTCTTTCCAAAGTAGAGATAAACAATATCCTCTTGTCTCATCCACCAATCCACTCATCTCACCATAAAAAGCCATCACATTGGCCAGGCATAAGGTCCTTTTAAAAATCTGTGCTTGACTATGACTAACTTCTTTCTTCTCCTTAGAATATTTGGAGATAATTTCCAGAATGAGTTGCTCCATTCTTTACCCAGGGACCAAACTAAGGCTGATCAAGCAGTGGTTCCCCAGATCTTTCTTTTGATCTTCATTGGTGTCCTTCCTTAAGACAGGAGAAGGATTTTTTTTTTCTAGTCCTCAGTAACTTTTCCCAACTGCCACAACACTTTCAAGATCATATGGTGGCATTGCAATGATATCAATCTGCTCCGTCAGCATTCAAAAGTGCATCTCACTAGGGCCACAGACTTTTTGTGTATCCAATTAGTTTAAATGTTCTCTGATGTGATTCTTCTCTACTTCCCTCATCAAGACTTTTGCACAGTTCTCACGTGCTTGGTGACACCAAGGGCAAATCTTAACCACTACAGGCTGCCAAGAAGGCTCTCAGTAATTCAGCCTTTTCCACACCCTTTGTCCCTGCTCCATTCAGCAGGAGGCCTATGTATTTAAAAAAAAAAAGAAAAAGAAAGAAAAAATTAAAAAGAAAACTTATTTCTACTGCTGATAGGAACCACACTTGCTGCTTTTCACATCTCTCATGAGAGACAACTCTATGTGGCCTTTGACTTTCCTGACCATATCCCTGCATGTTCAGATAATGCTCTATAATCCTCCTGGGCACCTGTTCATGATTACAACTTTTCTATGCCTCTCTTTTATTGCTTAAGCCCAGTCAGGAGCTCCTTGTACATAAAAGGAGTCCTCCTGCCACCTTCACTTGATTTCATGGTCATCATGATGAATGACTTTTGAACTTGAGCTCCTCCTCAATAGTTTTATAGTTTTGTTGTTCCCTGTCTGTAAGAATTTACTGAGTTTATATATACCAGAATTTGTCTACTGGTATAGTGAAGAGCAGCCTGTTTATTTACTAGTGTTGTGGTTTAACCCCAGTATGCAGCAAAATGCCACACAACTGCTCAGTCACTTTCCCTTAGCACAATGGGAGAGGGAAATGGGAGAGTGGAAGTGAGAAAACTCATGGGCTCAGTTACAGACAGCTGAACAGGCAAAATGTGCAAGTAAGGCAAAACATGGTGTTTAAACACCTGCCCCATTGGCAGAGAGGTGTTTAAATATTTCCAAGAAAGTAGGAACTTCATCAAGTGTAACAATTACTTGGAAAGGAAGAGGCCACAACTCTGAACACCCCTCCTTCCTCACCATTCCCGCAGCTTTCAGTGCTGAGCTCACCATCATATGGTGTGGGACATCCCTTGGGTCAGTTGTGATCAACTGTCCCAGTTGAGACCCTTTCCATCTTCCTGTGCACTCTCACTCACAGGGCAACGTGAGAAGCAGAAAAGACCTTAATACTTCCTGTCACAAGCTGCTACAAGGAAAATTAACTGTCCTAGCCAAAACCAGTACATAGCTCATGCAATTATATCCTGTTAAATGGAAATATTGTACTTACAGCCTGATTATGTTGATTGTCAGTCCTAAGTTCCTTGTAATTGGAATACTGAATATAAACTGGCTGATTGTGGAGATGAGGTGTAGCAGGAGTGTAGTAGTTCACCATAGAAACCGCAGCATCTATAGAAGCCATTTCCAAAAATGCCTGCAACCAATATATAGCTGATTTCAATGCTGGTTTTGTTTACAAGAGAGAAAAAAGCATAATTTTTCCCTAATTCCACTGTCACTCTAAAAAAGATTATGGGAACATACAAAAATGATTTGCTCAGCATTAAAATGCATTTGTGTATGCATGTTTATGGTGCTGTTTTATTCTGTTTGTGGGATTTCTTAAAAAGTTTTACATTGTAAGTACACTATGTCATTTAGAAGAGGTGGACTAAGTATGACATATGGGAAGCAATGCTGCTAAAACTACCACACTGTAAATCAATTTGATAAATTCCTGAAACCAAGCACTATTACCTAGGTAGCTGATATGCATACTGATTGTAAAAGCTGGAACAGAACAATAAACATCCATCAGTTTACGCATAGTATCAATGCAGCTCGATGTTCCAGACAATTTTTTGAATGAATGCTTATTATTTTTAGGATTTCTGTGTTTCTTCATGATAGAAACTACTCTGCCACATCTAATAGGATTAAACAGATGTCAAAAAATTAACATGCATGTTGGTAACTTAATCAGGCAGGCTCTTTGAAGACATATGTCATCAATAGTGACAATGTAGTTCTTTATCATCTATATGTTCTCACATAAAGTGGATATGTTTAGCACTATTATTAACAAATTTCTAGTTCATTATTTTATCCAAAAGCATCTTAAAAACTTAAAATAAATTTCAAAACATCCTTTTCCATTTAAAAATACGAAAATCTTCCACTATCAGTGAAATATTTAGACATTGTTGCAATCATTTCACTCAAGCACAAGATCAAAATTATCATAACATGAACCACATCTTCAGACTTGCTCTTGTTATTGAAACATTGAAAATGACATACCTGACCTTTTCCTCTTAGCATCAAGAGATTGGTTACTTTGCCAAAAGGGAGACCTAATGAAACAACTTCTGCTCCTGTAACACCACTTGGAATTTGACGAATATGAAGGACACGTGAAGGGGAATATGGCGATCTGTTTCCTTTACCTTTTTTCTTCTCATTATCTAAAATATTTTAGGGAGGAAGACAGACAAGCAAACAAGACAAATCCATTGCACAGTGTACATATCAAAACCTAAAGGTGAGAAACTGCTGCCTCAGCACTGATATTGACTTACGTATAGTTCTTTGAACCTAAAAAAAGGATATTTCACATCTAACAAAGGGAGAGTGTAAGAAGACATCATCAGCTATTCCAGATCTTGATAGCAAGGGGAGGTTGGCGTATGTTTGGCTTTGCTTTGGACTTGTTTGTTTATTTTTCTGGAGATTTTGTTTTGGTTTGCTGTTGTTTTGGTTTTTTTAATGGGAGGCCAGTAATGTCTCCCCAAATGCCAGAGATTTACAAAATGTCGGTTGCACAGAAGAGGGGAAAGTCCTAATTGGCAGGTAATACATTAATTTTCCTCTTATCACCAACTTATCTTTCTGTGACTGAGTTGCTAACTCAAGGTTTGGAGTTTGTTTTTACTTTATTAAAGAAAGCTTGCTGTTCTAAATGATTTTAAGTTTTAAAAAGTCTCTGAAAAAGATAGACAGCATGAAATGCATACAAACTCTTAAGTGTTCCACTTTAACATACTGCCAGAAATAAGGGTTTTTTTGAACATATGCCTATTTGGATCCTGTAAGTGACTGATTTGGATTGGTAAGTGACCAATGACTACATTTCAAGAACATTACTCAGTATCCTTGAGAGCATTTTTATGTAGAACGCCACATCTGGAACAAGTATATTGTTCCAGAAGTAGTTGCAATGGAGGCAAGAGACATAGCCTTAATGCCTAATCTGCTGCATTTAGCCTTCCAAGGAGAAACACAAAGGATTGGGAAGAAATTTCTGTATGAGATTTATACAAAATTTCAGATTTTGCATAAGGCTGAGAACTGGTTCATACAAGTCATTCTGCATAAGGGTGTTTACAGAGGGTGTTTTTATTAGTGGAAGCCTGTAAAGTTTCAAGTTGGGTGATCAAAGCCCCAGCTGTACCACACTCAACAATACTCCCACCTGCAAAACTGAAAAGTCTGTTATGCATTGGTTTTTCTAGCAAGAAATTTTAAATGGCTTCATGTACTCTGTATGCATTCTGAAAGATATGAACTTTAAGACAAACATGACCATTTAAACACATATTGGTACCAAGCCATGACCGGACATATTACTAGTAAATTCTAATAAACTATTTGGTTACTCTTCAGGTTCAAAATGGACAAGATGTCCCTGACTTATACTAAGTCAAGGAATGCTTGACTAAAGAAAGCAAGAAATGAAGCCTAGTATTAATTTTGCTTTTAGTTTAATATGAGAGACTCTTGTAGAAGCAGTATCTTCTGGGTTCAGACACATTGTCAGAGGTGACAAAATGGAGCTAAGTGGCAAACTATTGAAGAGCCTCCTTCCTTGAGAAACTTTAGCTACATCTCAAATATAAAACTTCATAGTTTTTTAAACCATGCTTCTTTCTCCAGCTGCGGTTTGATACTAATTTTGATGCAGAGTGATAACCATCTGTATCTTCCAGCATCTAAATTTAAAAATTGATTCAACAATTCTTTAAAGCATGCCAAAGGTGATCACCTTTCTGAACTGTACGCTCAATTGAGTAAAAGTAAAAAAATGCTTCCAGACAGACCAAAAAAAGCCTTATGAACCAAGTGAAAATTGGTTCCTGATGTACAAAGGGAAGTTCATTACA
>VXBB01023493.1:0-51713 GCA_013399915.1 Illadopsis cleaveri
CTAAGGAAAGGTAAGTGAAGCTGGGGAGAAGATGTTTCACTGCAAGGAATCTCTGGGAAGGCTAGCTCAGCAACTGTGCTGGTAGCTGTCTGTGGCTGAGTCCAGTGTGGGGAGACCGTAGCCTGCTGGCTCAAGCCAGGAGGCCACTGTCTCAAATGAAGAGAAAGAACAAGTATGGGACTAATTAGCATTGGAAGCAAGGAAATCATTCAACCAACAGGATGAGAGAACTGTGTACCAATGAGCACTGATTCCTTTTTTTTGCTAAAACTCATAAACGGTGAGAAATTTTGAGTGACCTTGCAACCTCCACCACTGAGAAGCCCAGGATGAAGAGGATCAATGGGATACTGCTGCATCCATGAGTGGTGAGTATAATTCCTTCTGATCTCTTCTCTCTCATTCTCTTTCTCCCCTCCCTCTTCCCCCCTCAATCTTTTCTATTTCTTTCTATCTCTCTACCTCACATTTTACTGTTAAATAAAATTCATACTATTGACTTCAGCATATGGTCTTGTTTGCACCTTAATTCAGGCAGAAGCATCTCCCTAGTAATTGTAATAACTAGATTTTAACAGTGTGTTCCTGTCAGCTGTTTGACTAGCAGGACCCCAAGGCTCCTCTCTTCAGAGTTGCTTTCTGCCCAGCTGGTCCTGAGTGTGTACTGTTACTTGGGGTTCTTCCTCTCAGGACACAGGACTTGGCATTTCTCCTTGTTGAACCCCAGGAGATCCCCCTTAGTGTAATTCTCCATGCTGTCAGGGTTTGTATGAGTGACAGCAGAACCGTCTGGTGTAATGGCTGTTCCTCCCACTTTTGTATCAAGTGGGAAATTACTGAAGGTGAGCTCGGTTCCAGGGACTATTTCCTTAATGCAGATGTTAAATTATATCGACACAGGATCAACCACTGTGATACCTCATATATTGGACTTGCCTCCAGTGCATCTTTCTAGTTCTTCATGTGCCTGGAGATGATTTAAAAGATTAGCTGCTCCATCACATTCCCAGGGATTTGGGTGAGGCTGAATAACCTGTAAGTCCCTGTGGCCTTCCTCCTGTCTTACTTGAAGGTGAGAGTGACACTTGCTCTCTTCCAGGATGCAAGAATTTTTCCCAGTGACTCTTGAAGACAATTGATAATGGCCTCTCAATAACATCTGCCAATTCATTCTGCACTTGTGACTGCATCCCATTAGGACTCAGGTATGACCACAATTACGAGCATGATCCGTGTCCTTACATGTTCCATCATGGGTATTTCTCACACTCAGTATGAAGCAGATTTCAAGAAAAGACCAACTGTGCCTACACAGAAAGTCTGTTTCCCTGGTCTGTGAGCAGCATTTACACAAGGCTGTGGCCTCATGCCAGCCTGACATTTTCGTGAAGAATTCCCTAAAACAGAAGAGTCTCCTGCTAGCACTGGCTTATGTTAAACCTCAATTCTCACAACCAGTGAAAGAGACAGAAAAGAACATCTGGCACTGTGAAGAAAATATGAGATGACTTAGGGAGAAAAGTTCTGCTGTGTCAGATGAATTTCTGTTGTGGGAAGGTTTTACACAAGCAGCAGCTGCAGCAAAATTAGAGCAGGATCCATGTGCACAGTAAGGTGAGTGGTTGCCCTACACCTGGGCCACAGCAGGTTCCCAGCACTGAGGAGTCTCCCCCTCAGCTCACACAGTGTCCAAGTGCAGAAGTATTCTATTCATGGGCCAGAGCATTTCCTCTCATTTTATATTTAAAACCATACAAGGCTGAACTGCCCCAGGACAGTTTAACAGTCTCCATCTTTTCATTCAAAATTAGTTAGTTTCTTCTTTGAGGGGTTTAGTGTACTCTGATTCAAATTTTATTGAAACCTGGGTTTGTCAGACACTAGCTCAATATGCTACACTTAGCTTGCTTTTAAACTTTCCCTGTATTTTTATTTGATTGTAGTGCTTCTGGGGACAGGCAGTGTTGAGAAAAAATGGATTTCAGCTGATTTAATTTTCCATCCTATATATTTTTATAAACTCAGAAACGACCAAGCAAGAGTACACTACAGTAGAATATAAATGCTATTCTGGGATAAAAACAGTTCAAAAAAAAAATTAGGGGAGAAAGAAAATTAAATTCCCTTTAAGTTCTCTCCCATTCTGAATTCTGTATTTCTAAATCAGGAAAACATCACATTTTTCAAAAGTTATTTTCTGCAATTTGGAAGAATAACTCAGTATTTCTTTAAGAATAAGGTTATTAAAATTTGAATAGATGAAATGAAAAATGAACTAATGCCAGGTATTAATTTTCTTCTTTTCTGAACTCTCAAGGGGAAAAGCTATAATTTGTAGCAATGTTACATCTAGCAGAAAATAATTATTTATTTGGATGTCTAATTTAATGAACAGTAGCACACTAATAAATAGATGCACTTATCCTGAAACACAGATGACTAGGTTACTGTAAATTTTGATCTATTTATTTATTTATTTAAAATCAACAGCTGATATAGAGCTTTATGATTCCTGAACAAATACAAGCTATGCTACTGCCTTGCCATTTATTCTGAAATTGTGTTCTCCTTCATGGAGGGGGAAAAGTAAATAAGCAAATTTAGATTGCAATTTACTCTACAAAAACAACTCTACCCATGTCATGGCAGAGCCCATGACTGCTGAAGTGCTGTAAACAGCTCCACGCCAATTTTTCCATATACTCAGTCAGTTACTCAGTTACTTTGCAACCAAGGAGAGATGAAGTACCTAGGAACTGTAACTAGAAGGATTTCAGAGTGTGATCTGAAAGCCTAACCATGACTACATCAAAGTCACAGGAAACAAAAAGGAAATTTTGCAAAGGAAAGTCTCCCTTCAGTAGGGATTCAGTCAGCATTATTAAGCTAAAAGCACTTGCAAAGTATATATGCTTAGGTTGTAGACTCAGTCAAACTGCCTTTAAATCATTAATAACACAGTATCTATTCCTATTAGTTAATTTGTAAAAAATGTATGTCTAATTGACTTTCTGAGAAATCACAACTAGTGTGATTACCAAAAACTCTTCCATGTTATAGCGACTCCTTGTCCTCAGAAAACAGTTGCTACAAAGCAAATCTCTATTGTGCTGTAAAGCAGCATGGCATTTTAAAGGCAGATGCACTATTGCACTGACTCTCCTAGTTTTGGCTGGGACAGAGTTGTTATTCTCACCGTAGCCATGAGAGAGAGCAGGGAAGGGTCAGGCAGGGGCTGGGCTGGGGGTCGTGCACGAGATGGAGCTGCTGGGCTCATGGGTGAGCCTAGGTTGTATTCCATACCTTCCACATCATTGCTGAGGGGTGGAAATAGGGATTCTCACCTCTGAGAAGAAACCTGGGGTATTAGCTGGGGTGGAGGAAAAAGGGTGCCATGGAGGATCCGAGACAATTTTTGCCTTTTATCTCAGTGGCCACACAGGGCCTTGGCCAGTGAATATTCCTTTTTGTATGTAAATCACACTCTCCTTTGTGTATTTTTTATTAATATTGTTGCTGTTCCTGTTAGTTTTTCTTATTTCATTGCTGCTTTTCAAATATATTGTCCTTAATCCAGAATCTTTGTTTTTGTCTCCCTCTTACGAAGAGGAGGGTGAGGGGGAAGGCAGCACTTTCAGCGGGGTTTATTTTCCAACTGGGTTTTGAAACCAGTGCACTGACCAAAAAAAGGAAAGCAGTTTATACCAGAAAGATTGCAACAGCTGTATCATAACATTACAAAACACCTCAAGCTTCCAGATTATCAGCAGGCAGATCCTGTAGCTCAGGAGGAAAAATATGGATACATACAAAAGCTTAGCTTAGAGACTACTAAAACACAGATTGCATTCTGAGACTTTACCAACATTAAACAATTCAGACAAGAAGCTTCAGAAACTTCTCACTTTTTCTAACAAAAAGCTTATAGAGATCTATATTTTAATTTTAAAAGAAATCTTTACTTTCTGCTGTCATGTCTTTAAATTTAACCTGTAAGTATTTCATGATGTTTAGCCTCATAAAGTTGATAATTATTACCTCTGGTAAGGGGGATAAAGTTTTTCATAGAGCTTAAGGCCAAAATAAGTTATTACAGTCCACTCAGCTTCTAATATCCAGAAGAATGCAGGTTAGATGGACTGTTCAGTTGCTTTGTTGAAAGCTCTGTGTTCCAACTCTTGAATTAATATTGAAATTCCCATCTCCACCTTTTCACCACCACTGTAAAATGTGTGTGGAGTGGGCATGGGTGAAACACCAAGTCAACACACAATCACAGAATGGCTGAGGTTAAAAAGGACTTTTAAGATCATCCATTTCCAGCCCTTCTGCCATGAACTGGGAACTCTCCACTAGACCAGGTTGCTCAGACCTCCTCCATCCCCTCCATCCAGGGATGGGGCATCCTCGGCTTATCCAGGCAAACTATTCCAGTGTCTCACCACCTTCACAGTAAAGAATTTCTTTGTAATATCTAATCTAAACCTACTGTCTTTAAGTCTGAAGCCATTATCCCTTGGCCTGTCACTACATGCTCTTGTAAATGGTCTCTCTCCATCTTTCCAACTTTACTGGAAGACTATAATTAGGTTACCCTGAAGCCTTCTCTTTTCCAGGCTGAACAATCCCAAATCTCTCAGCATTTCCTCTGTGATAAGGGTGATGATTAGAGGGGTGCTCTATCCCTCTATTCATCTTGGCGGCCTCTGGACTTGCTTCAACAGGTTCCTGTCCTTCCTGTGCAGGGACCCCAAAGCTGGATGCAGCACTGCAGGTGGGATCTCACCAGAGCAGGGCAGAGGGGCAGAATCCCCTCCCTCACCTGCTGCCCATGGGGCTTTTGCTGCTGCCCAGGATATATTTGGCTTTCTGGGCTGTGAGTGCCCATGGCTGGGTCATGTCCAGCATCTCACCCACCAACTACCCCAAATCCCTCTCAGCAGGGCCGCTCTCCATCTGTTCATCCCCCAGCCTGCACTGATACCAGGGGTTGCCCTGACTCAGGTGCAGCACCTTGCACTTGTTAAACCTCATGAAATTCCCATGGGCCCACTTGAGATGTAAATTCCTAAACTTCCTACATCTAATAAGAACATCTTTCAACAGTGTCAGAGAAGGAATTCAGTTCTAACAGCAGATTTCAGCAACTGCAAGTGACAGTGATTTACTTTTTAAACTAATGTAGGAAGAAAGAATATTAAAATGAAATGCTGAAAAAGAGACAGTTAAATACAACTTAAAAAAATTAAACATGTCTCTGGCTTCTGTAACAACACCAGACACAGGCTGGGGAACTGTCATAAGTAGTGCCCAACTTTCCAGGCATCCAGGCTGAAATCCTGGGTGGTTGCCCTGCCACAGAGGGGGAAGGCTGTGGCTCTGGGACGTCGGCAACAGTGGCTCCTGCTGTGACTGATGAAAACTACCATTCTTTTTCCAATGGACAATTGAACTCAAGTAAAATAAAGCAATTTTCAGGTAAAATATAAAGAGAATCAGAATAATTTGAGTGGCATTGCTGTCTTGGCAAATTAGTTTTACTGATTCAATTGCCCTATTTGTAAACTGGTGATAATACTTCTATTGCAGTCTCTGAAAGAAGCTGAGAAAATTAACTCATACTATCTGGAACATGAGAAGCACTATAAAACTGCTAAGTAGCAATTATAAAGTTTTATTATGGGTTAACCTTGGCCAAAAAAATGAAATAAAACTCTATTAGGCCTTAAATTTATAAAGATGAACATGAGAAATGTGTAACTCATTTGGTCCCTGATAAACATTCCAGGCAATCTAATATTCACTGCACTCCCTACATCAAACAGTCCCTAGGCAATTACTGGGTATCAGCACACGAGCTTGATAAATTGATTTTACTTTGCTCATTGATTTGCCCATGTCACAGAAACAATATCATTACAGAACCTGCACACTTGATAGTTCCCAAGAATTTATTTTGTCAATGTTTTAAGAAAAGATTTAATTAGAAACACAGTACTGATAGATTTTTTTCATGGGAAAAAAAGTTGCCTCATCACAGAAACAAACAACATTAAAATTCATTTCCGGTACTCTTCCCTTTTCCCTCCTCCCCTGCCTCAGTGAATCTCCATGCATCTGGTTATATAATATCTGATACGTCTTTTTTCTTTATATAGGAATATTTCAAGAGCAGACTATATATAGGAGATCAGAGCTATGTTATAAATACTCCTTAGATATAATTCTGCTCCCTTTAGCCACACAGCTCCCTGTGCCACACTCACTTAGGACTGAATAAAATGGTCCCATACTAAGAAAAAATGTGTTACTCACATTGTACTTTTTTCCCCTCTTTGCCAAATATTTACATTTCCAGGCCATAAGAAACATAAGGCTTTTGAACAGAACCAAAACAGTTCAAGAGCATCTTTGATTTAATGTCATGTCTTGGAATGTTAATACTTCACCATCATACTAATATGTATGCATGCTGCATTTATATGGCAAACTTGAAACAAAAAGCCATGCTAAATGCCAGAGTCCCTGTATAACCATGCCACTTAGGTACTTAAAAAATAATGTTTAATTCTCCTTCTGAAAGCTCAAGTTTCATTCTTCCCTCTGATAAATTGATAAAGAGAAATCTCTTAAAACTGTTCTGGTCTGACCTCAATTCTGAACTTCAGAGGCATAAAACGACAGACAAGTCTTTATATACGTATTAGTCAGTTCTCTCAGCAGGGTATCAGAAACCAAGATCAGAGATTGCCAATACTTAAAAAGTCAAATTCTGCCTGCAGATGTGCATGTTGAACTCCCACTGAAATCAGCAGGGTGAATTCATACAAGGAAAAATTTGGCTCTAAATGAAATGTGTTGATCTAATAATAGCATTTTCTACCAAACTGGGTTGGAGGTAGAAAAGATTTCCACCTTGACTGGTCACCTTTTTTTCTTCTTTAGAGCTCAGGAGTTTTCCTGCACTAGTTGTCAGGGAAAAGTTATCAGTATTCTTTAGCCCAAACATCCTTAATCAAAGAGAAAATAGTTAATATGCTCTATTAATAATTGTGTTAATACAGTTAACATAAATCTGATAGAAATTGGGTTAAATTGGTACAGCTCTTTTCCAGGTGCTTGTTCTTTTGAAAAATGATCTACAAGTAGCTGCTTCTTACACTAGTTGTGATTCCTCAGAAAGTTAATTAAAAAATACTCATTTTTGTTTCTTCCTTGTTAGCAGAGCAATGCTACTTTTTCTGTATCACAATTATGCTACTGTTTCCCAATAAGTAGTATGTTGAAGACCAGTCTTAATTTTAGAAGACCAAGTTTTTACTTCTCTGCCTGTTCATCATAATTCTTATCATTCCTATGAAAAAAAGATTTTGGATTCTTCCTTAAGACAGGTAGCTTGATATAGAGAGAAAATCTATGTAATCTAGTCTCTGTAAAAAACTATAGATACAGTGGTAGCATGTAAACTTGAGATAAGAAAGATATAACTTATTGCAAAAGAAATCAGCAGAGGGAATGATTGTTTGCTTCAGGTATTTAAAATGGATTTAGATTTAGGCTATTACCATAATGAACTCTCCAATCTTATCTGACTGATTACATAGAATGAACAGAAGGCAGACTATACTTTCAAATTAAATTTGTATCAGTAAAAAACACCTAATTATTGTATACTAAACAACCATTTTTGAACATATTTCTTTTTGTGTAAGAAAATAAATTGATTCATAAGCTGTTTAAATGAGACTGAGAGACCACAGGACACAACTGAGTAACTTTCATCTCCTACAAGCTAAGAAGTGTAACAGAGCTGAAATCAGCTGGTACAACTACATGATAAAACAGTTCATGGTGTTAAACTCAATTTTATATTTAAGAAAAACCGCAGCAAATTAAACTTGCCCTCAACAGTGGCAACCAAACAACCCTACTAAATTCTCTCTTGTACAAAAATGCATTTTAAAAAAGGTAAAAACAACATACCAGGCTGTCACCAATTCAGTAATGGGGTTAGCTGAAGTGTCTTTGATATATAACAACATCTTGAAAGTTGACCCATTAACAAATTGAAAAAAAGTTCAAGTGTTTCTTTCATTACAGCAAACTCCAACAGTTTTAAATTCACAGGAATATTATTTATCGCAAGGACATCTGTAGGATGTCAAAGTGTTCCAGTGAATTTCAGTATGGTTTTGGTTTATTTTAAAATAGAGTTTATTATGCTCTTACCTACTCTAAAGTTGTTTTACTTTATATTATCAGTAAAACAGTTGATGAAGAGTTGATATTTTGTAAATTCTGTTTTTATTGACTATATTTATATTTAAAACCTAAAGGTCTTCCAGTATGCCATTAGATCATCTTCTCCTTTCATAGCATCTTAGAACAATCTCTAAACTACAAATAATTTACTAATACAAAATTTGTTTGTAAAGATCATCTCTGATTCTCTTAGGAACTAATTTTTGGGTTTTGGAAAGCTGGAAAATTCATTAGTAGGAAACGGTTATTCTGTATATAACAGTTTTAAAAGTCCCAGAGTCCAGCACAAAACTTATTAGGAGACTTACTTAAGGAAATAGAAGATCTTAACCCAGATTGATTATAGTCCTTGGTGGTAACAGCTGGCTTCAAATTAAACTGAAAAAATATATATGCATTTTGAAGGAGTTTAAGAACGTATCATAAATAACTATTGTATGATTCTATTACAGAATGACATGTATGAAATGGTAAGCTTGAGAGGCATTTGCAACAGTAATTACTTTAGTTACAGTATGAAGAAAACATTAACACTTCCATCTCCTACACTGCAGGCAAATGGTTTCCTGTTCAACTATGAACCAATGGATGCTGTCATCTTCCAACTGTACAAACAATTTGAAAACACCAAATCATAGTTCATAGTCTAGAACTCTGCATATGAAATACTTTAGCATTTTTGTGGTTTTTGAAACTAAGAATAGTAAGGAGTGTAGCTATAGTAGAAAGTCTATCAGTAAAGAAAGAGAATGAAAAAATATCTCAGAAGCTGCTATATGTGTAATGGCATTTTATATTACAGAGTGGACAGCATGAGCTCTGCTAACTTAATTTAGTGCATAGCATAATTTTATGTTAGCAAAAATGAATAACAGAATAGGCATCACATTGCAATCTGACCTCTATTTGGTTTAACAGGGATCTGGCACTGCATTGATATCAAGCTGATTGGAAATTCTGGTTATTCAATACATCTTCCAGTAATTATTTGTTGCATAGATTCTATTGATCTATTTAAAACTGATCTCCAGTATACATCTCCATTGCTAGGAGGGGATGAATGGGGACTATTGGCTTGCTTCTAGGTGTCATTCATTAATTTACCTCTACGTGACCCCTAATAGCTCCATATAAAAATCATTCCTTTTTTTGGAGGGGAAGGATAGAAAATTACCAATTATCCAAGCATTTAAAATAATTATGGGATGAGAACATAAATTAGAAATTCAACAACTCACTTTGCTGTCAGAATCTCCATAGTAGGCAGCTGCCAGTACAGTTCCCTCATAACAACACTGTAAGAGTTCACTTTGCTGAAATACCTCTTTGCAGCACAGCAATAGCTGAAAAGTACCAATGCGGACTACAGAAGAATATATAAGACTTAAGACTTATTATTTTTATTATTATTGTTATTTAAATGAACTACCCACCCTCATTCAGTGTCCTAAATTTCAGGTTGCTGATTTAGTATTAAAATGCTTGTAATAATATGGAATGTTAATCTTTACAAATCTGTTTATTTTCTTCTCATGGCTGGATATGAACACAACTAAAGATTTGAATGGGTTGTCTTACTTTTGTCTCATTTTGAGGAAAGATGACTAGGGACAAAAGGATTGTCCCCAGTCCCTGCACACAGAGAGTCATTTTGGAGTAGATGATGAGCAGATCAGTGATCAGCTCATTTATGATTTATGAATAACTGCAAACTCTATTTGTTTTACAAATAGATAAATTTCAGGCTGACATTTTCCAGTGAACATTTGTCAGTGACATACAATTGGCTTCAACTGTCAATTAAGCTGAAGTATGTCCGAAATAAACAGCATATAATTCTGAAATAAATAGCATATAATAATAAATTGTATCAAAATTGTAAATAGGCTTTGACAAAAGAATTTAAAAGGATTCTTGCACCCTTTATGAATATCCTTGTTGTATTAAATACATAAAGTCCATAATCTATACACAAAGTCCATGTAACTGCATTACTAATAACTATAAAAGTGAATCTGCAAGAACAACCAGCAGTTCTTAAGTAGCAAGACTAAGACTTTCATGAAAATTCCTTGCAGAAAAATACAAGACTTATGCCACTAAATTCTGCTCTGCTTTTCACAGTTATCAATCATTATACTGAGTCAAGGTGCCCTCTTTTTGTGACAGTGAAGGAGAACTAATTATCCTATAGCAGACTGGAGTTAATTGAAAAAAATCTACATGATTCTACATGAATAGCCCTTTATTTGAAAGGTGTTCTAGAGATATGTACTTCTACTTTGAACTGAAGAAGCCACAGACACTACTGCCTGCTCTTCATTATATTTGTTGTTGAGTTTGTTTTTTTTTTTTTTTTAATTTTAGTTTGTCTAGACACTTCTGCAGCACCCCTTTCTGGGAGAACTTTNCTTTTTTTTTTTTTTTTTCCGAGAGTTGGGAAAAAAAAAAAAAAAAAGAGTAGTTATAAATAGTTATATTCATGGAGTCTAGAGGCTCTGCTGTTCCCTTACAGTGCTGTGTATGACAGAAACAGTTATATTGCTGCTAGTGCTATGTTAAAAAATCACTGGCAGAAAAAAATGCTTTGCATTGTGCTCTCCTGAGTATGTTAAGCACAGCCGAACTATCTTTAGCTAAAGATAAACAACACCATTAAAACTGGCTTCTTAGTCACAAAACTCTGGGCACAACATCCCAAAACAGTGGCTTTTAATTTAAGAAACCTAAGTTTACAGACTGGAAAAGTATTAAAACCTGAAACTTCCTATGGGTACTTATTTCTATTAGTATTTCTCAGCAGATGTCCACAGAGAGACAACAAACCAGTGAGGAGATATCAGCATGACATGTAATGATTGTTGCATGCTGCTAGCATAACCATTACCATGGTTTTGGATGGCAAAGGAGGATCTTTGGGGAAGAGAGAGAGACAAAATGGTTCTACCATCAATTCCTGGAATGAGTCTTTGAATAAGATACCAAGTAAATGAGGTGGACATGATTGCATATCAATTGCATGGCAGCAAAACTTCATATAAAATCTGAGTGGTGGTCTCATGAGACCCTAAGTGTTCCAGACATGCTGATGAAAAGAACATTTTGTTAGTGATTGCAAGGAGAAAGCATTATTGAATTTGCTGCAGAGGGGATTAGAAATCATAAGCCATACCTAAAATATGATCTGAGCTACAATCAAACTGATCAGGCAATGGATATTAAGGGACAAATAATAGATTCATTTGGGCTTGAACTGAATTTAAGACAGTTAAATGATGGTTTGGATTTTACTGGACAGAAAGATATGCTTGCAAGGGTGACAGAAAGAATGTGTGTTATTAAGAAAGGAAGTTACATTTCAGTCTGCAGATAAGACCACTCATATGAGAGAAGAAAAAAGGGAGAATAATAGATGACAGTAGAGAAATCTAAAGAATACTTGGGTTATGGATAGCCTCTAGTCTAGGCTGCATCCTTTGGAGCAGATGGGTGAAACTATCTCTTGTCCTCAATCAGAGATGAAAACCAATTTTTGAATTAATGCAGATGAAGCATGTGTAATAATAATAATACATTAATACTGACCAAGGATTCACTATTTAATGTGAGTTCAAAGTTATACCATGACCTTAGCAGGTCCAACAAATGTAACTAAAGAGGACAGTAACAAATGGCACTAAGTTAAACACATTCCCCACAAGTTATCAGTTAGGAAAGCTATTGTGATCCAAATTAAGAGAAGGATTAGCAAGAAACACAATCATATATGACCAATGCTTTGAAGATCTGCTCAGAAGATGCTTGGGTTTCTTGGATGTATAGAGAGAAATTAGATACTTTGCCTCATACTGTAATATCAGTCATTGTGATGCTCATCATAAAAACCAGAGCAAGGATGAGACATAGATAATGCATCGATTGGATAATGTTCAGCTGATAATATAGTATATAAATAAAAACCCCTTACTTTTTACTAACAACTTTTAACTGAAGGCTACATAACTTCAAAAATTTAGCTTTTAACTGCAGCATTTGCAAAGGAAAAGTATTTTACCCTTAAGTGAATCAATCATTAAGTCATTAATTATGTTATCTAGAATGTATTTATTTATTTATTTTTTAAACCATAACAGCACTCAGAGCTATAATTATGGAGTCAACACTCCTGCTCGTAGATTTAGAACTAAATTACTTGCTTTGTTTTCCAGTAATATCAGAGATTCAGTGTTTCTGTTCAGGATATCTTCTTCAAAATTAAAAAAAACAAAACCAAACCATGGTTGTAATAGCGCTTTCTGAGAATTTATAAATAGATTTCTTCTGTTCATTTATGAATTTAAATGAAGATAAACAAATTTTGCAGCTAGCTGTTCATCAGCTACTAACTATTTCATTTGTTCTTGTAAGTATCTGCACAGGACACTCATTAAACTTTCTGTGTGATTAAAACTCGAGGACTTTGATTTTAATAAACTACATTTGATTTTTAGAGGCAGTTTTTTCTTGCCATTAGTCATTCTATTTCCTCTATCTTAGATCCCAATGTTCATCTAGAGAAAATAACAGTTAGCTCAGGTCTCTTTCAAAATGACTGATGATTCACATTTATGTGACTGGAACAGAGGCACTTTGTTCTTATCAAAATGGCAACTGCCTCTATTGTGCTCTGGCTGAAGGAATCCTGTATTATTTATCAAGTCTGCCCATGGCAGTCATGCTGAAAGAGGACAAATCTGCCCAAGTTTCTCCATAAGTAATGATTTTATGAAACAACACTTAAAAGCAGATAAGTATTAAGTTCTAGAAAACAATGATGATTTTTCCAGGACTGCTACTTTTTTTACAGACTATCTTTAGTTATGAAGACTATTTATCAAAAAAAGACAGAGAGCAAATACCACCATCATGAAGAACCATATATTTGAAATTATTTAAATTCTCCTCTATGATTATAAAAACAATTATGTATTTGTCCTACTTAAGAAAATATAATAAAGAAAAAAAATAATTCAATCGATGTTTATACATTCTCCTATCTATTTTATTTTGCTTTCTTTAAATACCAATTTTGCATCTCCTGAGTTTACAGTGAGTGTGCTGAGGATTTTTGCACATTTGTATAGTGCTTTTACCAATGTCAGCAACAGACATTCTTAATGAGGATACCACTGCATTTTAACTGCTGAAATTGTAAAACTCTTTACATGTACTTTTTAATATAAATCACTATGGTACAAAGATACCAATTTCTCACTCTAAACGGTAAATACTGATATGGGGATTCATGCAATGAACTATTTTACACTCAGAAATAGTGATACACGACACATACCTTGACTTTTTCCAAGTGATCCTGCAGGGAGTCAATCAGCAGATCCCCCACTGGCTGCCAGGATCCCTTGAAAGCCTCAGCCTGGCGCAGCTTCAGATCCAGTTCATCCATCGCCTCCTGAAGGCCCTGCAGCCTTTCCAGAGCATCGTCGATCTTCTTCTGCCAATCAGCAGACTGTAGATTCACCTTATCCCACTCAGCTCTGACCTCATCTGTTTGCCTTTGCAGAAGTTTAGGGACATTGTGGGCTCTTTCCTCAGGTGACACATCTAAATGTGAAAGTGAAGAGGCTTTTAAGACATATTCTGTCTTCGAATATATCCAGTTGTCATCTGGATAAGTTCAAATCTCAGAAAGGAAATCCTCATAACCAAAGGCACTTGTGAAATTTGTTTTATTCATGTATTCTTGTTGCAAAATCTCTTAAAAAACTAAAATCCTGCCACCATAAAAATCAGCAAAATATGCATTTAAGAACATAAAGGCATTCTGAAACATGCAAGGTGTAGCTGGAAGTTCATCAGCTGATTCAGCACGATATTTCTGCATAGAGATAAATATTAATCACTGTGAAGCTTTTGCTGCAATTAGGTGGATTTGGGATCTCCTGTAGTACTGAGACTACAAGGTGAATTTTAGCTTAAATTGCAGCTTTGAGCCCTCAAATGAGGCTATAATTATAGACAGGTCCTGAAGGTTTAAAGGCAGTTTCAAAATCTGCTTATAAATATGCATGTCTATTTAGTACCACAGCGTTCAGAAGGATTGCTAAGGCTTGCTTTCATCTATATTTTTAGCTTAGTTTCTGAATACTGGCATTCAGCTCGGGAGTGTAAAAGGAATGCTTTCAGAGCGGCTGGCAGGATTTATTTAATCATTGTTGATCATCACTGATCTTCCCAGCAATGTGTTATTACCCTGCTCTTGCTTCAATTACCTCTGGGCTCTGGGCAGACCTTCTCCACTGTCTCCACAGGCTGCTCGGCCAGGAAGATCCGCACAGTCTCAAGGGCACTCCTGATAACAGGTTCTTTTGTTTTTAGCTCCCTCTTGAAAGTCTAAGAAACAAAATTATTGTAAGTGGATCTACAAGGAAATACCAAGTCAGAATAGCAATGTCAGAACAAAATTTCCAGCAGCAGCTTCCATGTGTGTATGACAAGAAGCAATAAAACACACACACACAAATTAAAAGAATCAGCTTTTTCTTGACCTGAAATCACTGTGTATTCAAAAGAGCAAATGTGCTGTCAGCACACTGCATTTTTCTTTCTTTAGCAACAGCTCCTTTTACCCTCTTCTACACCCTGCTTTTGAATGACCATGAGTAAGTTACTCAAGATCAGTATACATATCTCAGTATTTATTTCTTCATTTCTCTATTTTTGTTAATGAGAATATAAGAGTCTATTACTCTGATTCCAAATGTACACCACACAAAAATGCAGATGAAACCCAGCTTGAGGGTGGCATGTTGCATTGGTTCTTCTGCATGTTGCAGCGAATTTCTCTGAATGGTCCTTACCACTCTTTTATTTCAATGTATTTTTCTGCATTTATGAAACAGAGTTGAATGCATACTGTTTCCAGCAGCATAGAGGTAAAATATGCAGGTAATTTAATAGTACAGTGTAGCCCAAAACACAATACTGCAAAAAGGAGAGCCATATGCCATGCGTAGAAAACAGACATTTTACTGCAGGGATTAGAAAATTCTCATTACAACACCAGCATTATATAAGCCTGTAACATAATAAATTCACCAGTTCAGTTAAATTAATTATTAAACAAAATTTGTATTTCTATGTGAACTAATGAAGGATTATAATTTCAATATTAAAAAGTTCATTACACTTTGAATTATATTTGGTATGCGACTCTCTGTACAGGAAATACCTACCAGAACTAACAGTGGGAACATGTACAGTTTACATTATGAGCACTCACAGCTAAAATGTTCTTAACACATTTCAGGAAAGCAAACTTAAGGAAATAACTACATTGTTCTATAAATATTTAAGTACACTTTTTTATTAAATGGTCAAGAACTGACCATATGGTTTGTAAATGTTCTTGGGAAAACCCTTCAGCAAAGTCTTCTTTGTTAAAGGAAATACAAAGCAAAAAATCTTCGTTTTCTGTCACGGACAATAACGTGACTGGAATCACTTCACAGAGTCTATCTGCTATCATAAGAGAATCTGTCATTTGATTAATACCTGAGATAAATGTTTTAAACAATCATTTGACCTATAAAAACAATACCAATTTACATAAATAAAGAAGTGTCCTGTATATTAACAAGTAAACTACCACTAGACCTTTTTTGGCATAAAAACTGAGTAGAGTTACTACAGGGCTGAATGAAAAATGTCAAACTTAGACATCTTTAGGTTTATAATTCTTATAATTCATACTTGACTTTTGCATGAAGTACAATGGAAAGAGGACATATAATAAGAGTTTTTCATGCCTCCAAATGGGGAAAATTTATTCCTTGAATTAGCCTTTGTGTTCATCTCACACCATCCTTTCCCACTTGGTGGGAAAGGTGTGGCAGGTCTGCAGGTTAAGTAAGCCAGAAGGAAGCATAACTTAAAATCCAGCATAGTAATTTCCATGGACTGTGTGCTTTGCTCTCTGCTGATAGTGTTAAAAGTAACATCAACAGTCAAACTCACTGAAACCAGTGTTTTTTAAGCACTAAATGGTGTAACAGCCTAAAGATATATATGCTTTAGAAAGGTTTCCAAAGATGTATTATTTCTCAGAAATGTCTATGCCCCAAACAAGTCAAAAAGGAAGCACTTGCACAAAGGTCTGTTCTGCAAACACACACCAAGAGCAGGAAGGAGTCACTGACACTCCAGGGAACACAGAAATACACTGATGTGGAAAATAGTTAAAATAGAAACACCTTTGAATTATGCATTTGGGAATGAGCAGTCCTGCTGTAAGGAGTGCTGCTGCTGTAGACAGGTCACCCCCGGCTCTGTACATGTGCACACCAGGAGGACAAAAAAATATCTTCTTTCAGCTTGTACTGTTTTTGCAGAAAACTACAGCAATAAATACACCGAGTGGCGTTATCTTTCCAGAAGAGGTTCAAAGCCACAATCCTCCTGCATGTCTTATGCAACAGAAGAAGAACAAATGGGCAATGAATCCCATAAACCCTGTGGGCAGGATTCATTGTATCTTCCTCAAAACAATAGAGAAATGCTCATAGGAACTTCTGACTGCACATTCTGTATTTTGTCACAAACAGAAAACATGTCTGTCTTTATTATTAAAGGAAAACTGAGGCAATGTGTTAAACTTTTCTTCCCCCCAACTTCTTCACTCTGAATGTTGGAGCTGGTGAAGGCAATTTTAATGTGTAAATCCTGATTTATAGAATAATACACAGTATGGTGTTGAGACATATTTACAGTTCTCATCTCCTTCCCTAGTTTTGATCTGCAGATTTCTACCAAGTTAAAATATGTTTCAATTAATGAAATTTGAAAAGGAGAGGATGAAAAAAACATGAGGCTGAAGCACTAGCAGAGAACAGCATTAAAAATAATGAATGCTCATTTCATACTAACCCATTCCAAAAAATAGTTCTTACTGTATGAAGATAAAGCTGCTTTTCGGATTAAAGTTTTGTTGTGAGATATATATACACTACCAGTAAAAATCATAAGTAGCAATAAAAATACAATTTCTCTTTTTTTCGAGAAAAAAAAAAAAGGAATTTATCTATCTAGAGGCCTGACAAATACATCTTTATAAGAACTAGACCATCACTGAAAGCAGAATTAGGCTCAATGAATGTCTAATGCACAACTAATGATTGCAGGCTAATTTCATTGAATTCCTTAACTTCTTCCACACTTCATGGTGACTGTAGAGGAAATCGAATACGCATAATGCATGACCTGACAAAAAAGTAAGTAAACTACTTTATTTAAGCATGTCTATTTGTCATCAACACTACAGCACTAATGGCATTCTGTCCACCATTTTAATAATGCATATATTGATCAGCTTATCTCAGACCTCTACTACCACCTCATGAGTGTCCTTAAATCTCTTTAAATGTAGAAACAATGATTGTTTAAATTGAAAAATGAAAATATAATGAGAGAAGAGTTGCATTAGTAAAACTAACATTAATCTCTGTTATTTTAAAACTAGGAATTTTTGCTTTCAATGTATTTTAAAGAGAAAGAGTACAATTAGATTAATTCAATGTTTCCAAACAGAATGCTTTTCAAAATATGGTGTTTGTCCTAACTGTTAAATGTAGACATCAACTGTGGCCCCATAATTGGTTGGTGTTTTGAAGCAGGAACTATACTCCTCCTTAGGCAGTGCTGCTACAGATTTCATGTGAAAGGGTTTCCATGGAATTGTTAATAAGTACCTTCTATGTTCATAAATGCTATTTACGCTGTTAATAAAATCACTACACAGCAAATGAGGCAATTCTTAAAAGAATGAAAGAATAGCAGGCTATCTGCATGATGCCTGAGTTACTTAAATTAGATTAACAATAACATGCACACAGTCGTTAATTCAATTTCACTAAAGCAATATTATGATATTTAGTAAAACAAAGAAAAATGTAAGATAATTAAATAATGTTTTGAAGAACAGGAGTATTTTTTATCATTCACTAATGTCACCAGCACCACTCCTCCCCATACGTTCTAAGACTTTGGAATAGAGACGATTTCTTCAGATGCCAAAAACTGAAAAAATGACCTACTATATATATAAGTTCAAACAACTAGCAGTTACGTGGGTGTATTTGGGATATATTCCAAATTGTCTTGTCTAAAAAGCATCTCACATTTATAACACAACAATGATTTTCACTGCATGGATACCCCTGCTCTCAGCTGAGTTCAAGCTCTCCTCTGGCACAGATTCAAGCATTTGAAATTTTCATCTGAATCCTACTCTTAAAATTTTTAAAGCAAATCTTGGCAACTAGGAGCACTCAAGTAGTAAGAACTGACTTCTTTTCATCTCTTTTATGAATCTCTCTGGTATTCCAGATGGTCTTCTGAATGATAGAGAGGTTAAATATGTTTGCTCTTTAAATTTTACCTTTAAGGGAAAGAAACAAAATCAGCTTGCAACATTTCTATAGAAATAGGATTCAGGAATAAAATCATGTTGGCATTCATAGTGATATTTCTAAATTGAATCAGTAAAACTGCATATAAATAGGATTTCCCTGATGAAGTTTATCCACTTCTCAAGTGAAGAATTTACCTGGTTTCAGTTCTGGCATTACCTGACAGAAACAATCCTCCACAGAAGAGAAAACATTGTACTTATGAAGAAAGACAAAAATTGGAAGTTTTAATCACTTAAAAGATTAGTCAGATCTGATAGATGCTTCTCTAGTTCATTGAAGACTATTTTCCAGAGGTGACATTCAGGAGAACAAAATGAACAGTCAGCAGATACTTTTTCTCAAGATCAACACACAGCTACTGTTCAGCTTCACATCCAACACTCTGAGGGTGAAACTCTGCTCTTAAGCAAAGGCCCAAACCTCTCCAAAACAGCTTTCCAGTACTGGGCTCCAGCTTTAAGCTAGATAATTGCACACTTGTGAAAACATTTGAAAACATTTTTTCTTAATCTCAGAAATGAGCTAAGCTGTTCATTCTGCTTCTTTAAAAGAAACTTATAGAGTAACAAAGTCCATAATGCCCAGGAGGAACAAAAACTTCAACCAACTAACCAACACACCAACATGTTGCAAACATAGATTTTGTCAATGGCAACCTGAAGTCAACTTCTACATTGACTGTTTTTCCCTTCTCTGTCAGAGATATTTGAAGATCAGATAGGGTAAATTAACTTCAAGTATTCTGTTTTGTCCTTTTTTTCACAGGGAAGAGCATACCTACACTCACGCTTCTAAAGTGCTACAGAATGGGCAAAGCAAAAAGACATATTTCTAAAAGGAACTAAAACATTCTAGCTTTGATACGAGACAGGATGACCAAAGCTCTGTGTCATGTACCTGCAAGTGGCAGAGAAGTTAAAAAAGAGAAGTGAAATCTATTTTATGAAGACATTTTGCCCCTACTCATGGTATCTTACTTTTATACAATAATTCTCATCCCTAAAAGTTCTAAAGGCTTCATTTGTTTGGTGTGTGACAGTGAGATCACTTAGTTTATCACTGAAGACTATCCACCTTTATGATGAATTCTTGGAAACCCTTAAACCGCTTCTAGAGTGATATACAGTACTAAAATACTATAAGAAGTAATTTCTTTAGATTAAAAAAAAAAATTTCTGTCTAGGAGAAAATGTTTTCAATTACTTAAACATTATTTAGATGGAAAAAGTTTTGTTGTAACAATTCTATAGAAATCTCTCTCCACTCTTATTTTGGCTCAAGAGCTGTCTTTGGAGAAAGAGTTTGAGCTAATGTCACATTGAGTTAAAGCAACATCTATATTGTTTCTTTCATCCTGATATTCTGGATGGGCTTTAAAACTACTTTATGGAAGTTGCTACTTTATGGCTAAAACAGACCTCAGGCTTCTCTTAACTTTCATGGTTATATATAACACGTCTTAACTTTCTTAGGGGGAAGGTGAAAAAAGGAATGGTGCTGCCCCGTAAAGTCATAGATGTTTTCACCTTACTGTCTGTGATAGTGCTTTAAGTCCCACACAAAATTTTGTGAGAAAGACACATCCTACACATCATGTCTCCAGAGGGAAGACCTAGGAAATGTGATGAAGATGCCCCTTGCAGAAAAGCATTATATTATCTTAGAAAAATTTGCCACTGAGAGAGAGAGATATTTTTTTTCATCTTTCTCTTTTGCTTTCTCAATCATTCAGTGAAAATAGGTTGTTGACAAGCCATACTGATACTACTTCCCATCAGTTTGTTGCAGTAGATGAATGCCTGTGTGCCTATGGAAAAATTAATTGCTGGGTGAATATGGTACTTCCTGACTTTTCACAAACTCAGGGTCTTAAAGCAGAAAGATGTGTCATGTTCCCTCCGCAAATTTGATCTCACTATTTGTTCTCAAATAAGTCCTTCCCCATGAGAAAGGACAGTATATTAGAGCAACATTTACATACAGCTACCTGATGAACAGGAAAAGCACTGATTCTATTTTGTTTCAAAGCACTATTTCACATTCCTCCATTAAGCAATAAAATCAGAGATTTAGGAACTTTAGAAACAATACCTTTTGTGGCAAGTTTCACAAAGGAAGTTGCATATATACAACACAATGCTTTGAGAGGATTGGATTTGGAATATTCTCTTCTCATGAAATCAAGCTGTCAGACCGATAACTTTAATTTTTCAATAAAAATTACATTTGTTTGAAATAACTTTTTAAATAGCACCTTGAAGAATAATCGGACATCAAACAGGAAGTAATAACCTCTTATAATGTCCTTATTTTAATTAAAGACACACAGAGATGAAGGAGAGGAGAGCTTGAATGTATATTATATAATAGAGGTACTAGAACTGTAATTTCACACTCAGACCTGAATAGACCTCAATGGGATATGAAATTAAAGACTGTTTAGGTGAAAGCAGACATTGGGTTAGCATCAGACTGGTGTGAATTGATTAAACACAGGAGACATACTTCAAGCACACCCTCATCACAACAGAAAATCAATGTGAATCTTTGTATGAAGAATTGTTCTGAAGTATTATTCTGGGATTTGTTCATTTGGTGGGTTAAAAAAAACCAAACAACTTCCTGTACAAGTGTTTTAGGTTCCCTTTCAGTACCAATTTTAGCCTAGAATGGTCCCCCACATGATGCCCTGCTATGGTCTTTCCATAAGAATTCCCTGATGAAACCAGAATAAACCACAGACAGTTGTCACAATGGTTTCATGGTGCTGAGTTGTGCAATAGAGCTGATACCAGCTACTCTTGTCACAAATGTTCCCAAAATCCAAACTAAGGTTTCAAAAAGTATACATGAAGTTGGAATTCCTGATTTAGAANGTGATAGGCCTCTGAAGGTCATGGTTGCTAACACTTCCTTCTCCAGAGGGCTGGTTTTCTCTGCTGTGTTTGAATGCTATAGCTGGAATTCCTTCCAACAAGGACTGTATCATGCAGCACCAGCCTGCAAAGGAAAAAACAATGACCAAAAGATAATTAAGAAAACCACAAACATACCCGATGAATATCATTCTGCTTCTGCACAGTGGGCAGATCTCCACCAATGGGTGCTTGCTGTTTTAATTCATCCTCCTTCAACTGCAGCCATGCCAAAAGTTCCTGAAGAGAGAGATGTAATCGCTTCCACTGGTCGGTACTGGCTTCCAAATGGGATCTGAAAGCATGTGTTAAACATAAGATAGATTCAGGCACAGTGGAAGTAAAAACCAAAATGTACAAGCTTATTTACTGAGAAAGATTCTAGTGTTTCATTAAGTTAATGATTTTTTAATAGCATCAGTAGTTTTGAATTAGATTCTGGCAACACAGATTTAAGTTTGGTTCCACAGTCCTGGCTTTTTTTCACATCTCCTGATTTTTGTTTTTGATTGGTTGGGGATTTTTTTTGCTTTTTAGTTTTCCTCTTCAGCAGTGAGTAATGGCTGTGCTGAATTGTCAGTCACACTAGAAGTGCACACTTATTATGTAGAACTAGCATGAGAAATGTAGTCATCACTTAGGATTACTAGGACATTATTTACCTGAAATGTAGAGAGTAGTTTTCCAACTCAGTGAAGAGCAAGCATTTCTCTAAACCACTCCCCAAACCATTAAACTTACATAAGATTCATTCTCTTAACTTTTTAAAATAAGAGAACCAATGCCATTCTTTAAAAAAAAGTCATGAGAAAATTGTTAAAGCTAATAGAATTCTCGTACAGTATCTAGCCAAACATCAGTGCTATTTTAACAGTGGTGTGAATTAAACTATTTGAAACACTGGAAAAATTAAAAGACAAAATATCATTTTATGCAAAAGGGTCTGCATCATAAGCACATTTTCTAAATATTTCCTCTGTATAAATGTGTTCCTCTGCATAAATATGGTTTTTTTGGGATCAAGTATTGAGCTTCTAAATTTCAGCAACTGTTTTCTGTGGCTGGACTGATAAAATCTTCAATTTTCTCTGTGCTGTAGATAAACCCCACTAAATTTTTTTCTTTCTGGACTTATGAATATGCTATTTTTAAATTTCTGGTTTGGAAAAAAAATCCTAATTCACCTCCAAGAAATGTAAGAAGTCCTCTTAGTAACTCAAATCAAAGGAGTATTCCATAACAGTAAAGTGAAAAAATGTGCAGGGAAATAAAGACAAATTTTCTTTTATTTCATACATTTCTGTTTAAGTTCTAGCTTTGTTCATACAACATTTATCTCCTTCTACAGTGATTGCACATAAAATCATTATCTTCTGACACTAAGAATTCTACTCCTATACCTTATATATAATGCTGTATAAAGAAATGTGAAAAATATGGACTCAGCATTTTTGCAACCTTATTACTTAGTTTGGATATGGAAACAAGAAATTGATGAAGGTAGGGACAGTTGCGTTTCTCTGAAATGCTCTATGAATCCTGTCTTCTTTCCAATCTCTTACATCAGGTAATAAAGTGGCAAGGAAAGAGAAAGAAAAGGGACAGATCAGCCACAAGCTGACAGAAAATTCAGCTGCTCTCAAAGTATGTGAGCTAATAGGAAATCTTCTCTTTTTTCAAACCTAAATGCTACATGTGAAGGACACACATAGACCAGGCCTTTTGATCCCTTCTCTCACAGGGCATTTGGGAGCTGGGGTAAAACTGCCCCACAGCAGGGGGAGGCCAGTCCTGCAGGCAGTGAAGTCTGGAGAAGGCCCTGCATGCCAAAAGATTTAGATTATATATTTGTTTATATATCATAAATTATTTGTGGTTAGGATGGTGAGGCAATAGAACAGATTGTCCAGAGAAGTTGTGGTTGCTCCATCCCTGGAAGTGTTCAAGACCAGGCTGGATGTAGCTTTGAGTGCCCTGAATGTGTCCTTTCCCATGACAGGGGGTTGGCATTGGATGATCTTTACAGACCCTGCCAACCCAAACCACTCTTTCATTCTGTGATACCCCTGAAAGTAGCAACAGGGAGAGAAGCAGGGATATTTATGGAGAGCTGCAGGAGGTGACAACCAGAGCAAGGACCACAGGATTTTAGGCCAGGAGACAGTCAAGGAGCCAAGTTTCTGATTCAGGCTAATTCCCTTGCCTCATGTTTATCTTGGTATAGGCAAGCTTCCACCTCTACTGGAGAAGGGCAGCAAATGGAGGCAAACACTTCTTCCCCAATTCCCCAGGTCTGGCTTTACAGGGAAAAAAATGCAAAAAGAGTGACCGGAAGGGGTTTTGTTACTGCTGCTGTGCTCTGACCTTCCCAAGTTAGGTGATTATTTTTTTTCCAGAACCTGTCTTGTTCTGCTCTTCCTTCACCTTCAAGAATATGTTTATGCATGCACATACCAGTGTACATTATATGCATACACTCATGTATTTATGACTGTGTCCAAGATATGCAGATAAAAGAGATAATAGTAAAACAGTTTAAAAAATATTTATAAGAAAGCAGGTGTTTATTAGTATAAACTGTGCTGACATATCAGGATGAAAGAAAGGGAGGAATGGAAAAGACCGTGGCTTCTCTTTAATATCTACCACATATTTTATCTAAAGCATTTAGAAAAGAATCCCCACTCCAGCTGATCGGTGGCATGGGTCTTCTGTTTCAGTGGACTAAAAATTACACTAAATAAAGAAACTTCTGGCACTGATGTCTGGAGAACATTTCATATGTCTTCTCTAATCCCTCTTTTGTGTGAGCATTGCTAGTTATGTTATATGCTAGCTATAGTTATTGCTATTCCATTCTGTGCTATGGATAGAAAGAGCTCCAAACAGGCAGACTGAGAAGAGCCTTTTCATTTAGTGGTGGCCAGCAACACTTAAACTGAATGTCTGAGAATTTAAGAATTGTTTCTTATCCTAATTAATAAGTTGTTGAAGACTTTAGGCCTTTTATTGGAAGCACAGATTTTAGAGGGGAAGTCTGTTGCTTTGAATGTACAATGCAGGAAGTCACTGTGATATAACTGGGGTTTACTGCTTCTGACTCAATTAATGACAGCAATACATTAAACGGCAAAAAATGAAAGACAGCAAGTTGCATGTTTAATTACTCATATTTGGACAACTAGTTATTTATTTTAATCTCAAAAATAACTGTTTTGAGCAAGTTCATGGGTAAAATGCATGCAAACAAAAAAAAACCCCCTCAAACTTTGAAGGGTTTTGTTCCTCTTTTGCTCCTCAGAAGGAAAAAAAAAAGGAGGAATATGTCTCTTTTTCTTTAGTTACTCATATCCTTTCAACATCACAACCTTCATTTATTTTTAAAGATTCATGATACGGAGATGGTTTTTGTCATTACACAGCCTGACCTCCCTCAGGACCTGAGCTGAAAAAAGCTAATATTTCATACATTACTTCGGAAAACACTTCTGTCTTTTGCTGCCCTTTGAACTACCACCAACACACAGCAGGTGAGAAAATGAAAAAATGCCCAAGACTGAGTGCAACTGAGCTGGGTTGCCTATTGCAGAAGCCGCATTTCTGGAAAAGAGCTTCCCGGACAATTTCTTTTGAAATGAAACCTCCAGTCCATTGAAGCCTGAATGACCACTTGATAATTTGTAATGTTACCATTTATTATATTTCTCCTTGCAAACAAAAGTGTTCCCTCTCTGGATTTTTTTTACCCCTAGATTTTATTTAGCAATTCTGTTCATTCTCCTGACAAGAGTTAAAATTTTAAATGATTTGTCTTCTCATTTGTGAGGATATTTTTAGTTTGCACTGGAAATATCAGTCTTTAAAATAAAGCTTATCATAAATATTGGTTATTTAATCACTTTCTTTCATGACTCACTGATAATTCACATCCAGTTCTAGAAAAAATCAACATTTAGAGGGGGTACAGTTACTGTTTAAACATGGCAATCTTTCTCTCTGTAATTACAAAATTTCATCATACGCCCCAAATCCTAATCCTCTGCTATCATTTTCACACCAAAAAAACCCTAATCGTTCTTACAAAGTTAAGCCAACATCCAAAGTAGCACAAATAATTTCAAAATAGACAAAAACAGTGCTAACAGAAACAAAATTAAACCTTTTAACTTGCAAATTGTAGCATTGCATCGAATACACCAATGGCAGGCTTTTGCTGAGGTTCAGGTCCTACCTAATGTTTAGAGATTTCTTCCTAAGTTCGCTCCATCTGAGGTTCATGTTATCCAGACGTCTCTGCAGCAGGGTTGCATCCTCAGAGCCTTCCAGGGACCTCAGGATTTTCTGTCCATTTTCATCCAGGTTGTGAAAGATGTCAGTGTGAGCATCAATTTCTGCCTGTAGTTCCTATGGAAGCAATAGAAAACAATGTATCTGATTTCTTTAAAAATCACAGAAGCTGTGATTTTTCAAAAGAGTGGAAAAATCCTCAGTGCAACACAGATCACAGGTTTCGATTACTCCTTTAACAGCAATATCATGTCCTGTATACCAAGCCATGTTTCCCTTTCACACGAAGGCCATTTGCATTGAATATGACCTTTTTTCCATACGGAGCACGCTGAACAAAGTTTAGAAAGCTAAAGGTGTAGCCTTTGACAGGCAACAAAGCCAGGACAAGATATATTTACTGTGCTGATGTGGGTAAAGCAAAGAAACATCAAATCCTCAGGTGCTCAGGTAAATCTGACCTTCACATGATACGTCTTCCTGTGCAACATTTTCAGTTTGAGCTGGGGACTGCAACACCGGTCCTGCTGCATGGCAGTTCCAAGGAATCTAGGCTTCTGCAGCAGCAGGGCTTTAAAATGCCAAGTTCACTTACATTCTGTTGACAGAACGCATTTTGGAGCACAGGCCCCAGCAGTCAATAGCAATAAACAGCCACTTTGTGCTGTATGAAAACACTGGTTGGGGCCATGGCTGTAGGAGGGCCTGAGAATAGCAAGGACCTAGAATATGCAACTGGCAGCTCATGTTGAACAGCCAACTTTTCTTATCGCCTCGTAACTGCAGGCCAGCTCTAAATTTTGAATTCATTTTTTCCCCCTCATTTTTAGCACGGCTGTTTCTGCCAAAAGAACATTCTTTAGAGAGCTGCCTGGTACCAGCATTCCTGCCTGCCCACACACTCAATGCAGCCTTTGTGTGCTGGCTGCCCTTCCCCAAGACGTTTGCATGCTGCAGCTCCACAAGGTCAGATTCATTTGCAGAGAGCAGTGGTTGAATCAAGGTCACTAAATGGAATAAAAATAATAATAATAATAATTTCAACACGCACATGAATGAGCGGACATGTACTTTATATGCAGCCACATTTGCACAAAAGTACTTTTACTTTCAAACAAAGAAGCACACAAAGACACAAAGAAATAATGAATAGTGAATAAAGCTCCACATTTTCTCCCGGTTTGCTGGAGCACTAAGATTTCTGGTGGTGGTTTCTTGCTGCCTGAAATGGGAGTGCTAGAGATAAAGTGGGAAAGAGGAAATGATTTATGGCATTTGAGAAAAAGACCCAGCACTAACTGAGCATCTCAGATAGTCCCCAATGGAAATTTGTTGCAATTTTCTTCAGAAGAATGACTTTGAAAGAGGGGAGCACACAATCTGTCTACTTGGTGTGTTCTTAATTGAATTGGTTTTATTTGATATTTTAAGTGCAATGTTAGCTGCACTGAATCATGAGTAGATTGTCCTTGTTCACCTACTGCTGTTCTAAATGTCCTTAACTGGATACTTTTCACAGCAATGACTAGCATGATATTTTGGGAAGTTTTAAGGTGAGCTAGCAACACCTCTGGTACAGAGTAAGAATCTTTCTCCAACTATTTTACTTATCTATTGTCATTCAAGCAGTAAAATACTTAGGAATGAGTTTGATGTACATCAGAAGCAACTCTGCAGAATGCAACTGTATTATAAACGTATTTACTTATTGTTGCTCAGGCAATTTATATTTTTTAAAATGGCATTAGGTACATTAAAATGTACAATATTCCAGATATGAATGTCCTTACTTGAAAATTTATCTTTTGTTTCAAGACTGAATGTTGCTAGCTTCAACTTCCAGCTGTGATACTTCCTTTTTGTTTACTTGAATGAAGAAAACTCTATTACCAAATTTCTTTCCTTTCATGTATGTATTTGGAGATATTATTTAAACTAGGTTAAGTATAACAATACTGATGTAAACTGCTGAAACAATGTGCAAGAAAGGATAAAGTTCACAGTAAAAAAGTTAACTGGTGAAGTCTGTATAGTTCTAAGGTCCTCGTACATTTAATAAACAATAAACCTATTATTGGATGAAAGAATTACATGTAGTACCTGTTGCACAAAGTTCTTAGTTTTCAGGGTAGTGATGGAAACACTGAACTTTCAAACTTGTTACTTTTCCTTGCCAAGAACATGTGCCATGAAACATACTGAATAACTATTCACAGTAGGAAGCTGTCAAATCTGTGCCCTCTTGGTGTTTTATACACATATACTCATAGCATTGCATAAGACTAAGTTTAAGAAAAAAAATCCTTTCCACTACACATTTTATGCCTTTTTCCACACACACACATAATTCTGAAAATAAAAGCAAACCACATCCTTTTTCTATTTCAAAACACTACATAGTATCACAACACATCTGGACAGTTAAGTGGGCAATGAACATGAAAAGTGAAGTATTCTTATCAAAAATTAATATTCAAGACTGAATTTTCCTTATTCCAAATTACTTGTGTGTACTGCACTTCTGTTGCTCCTAAAAGCAGTTTATTGCAGCCAAGCAGGAAGCCTACACCGACAAAGAAGCAAGACAACAACAACAATATTTGCTCCATTTAAGTTAGTGCATTTAAGAACCTTTCTTTGTGACACTTACATATCCCAAGAGAAGCAGAGAACTTATAAGAAAAAAGATCTATACACCTTTTATTTGTTTTCTGAAATAAATAAATATACATTTTAAAAACAGAATATGAATTAGATTCTTTTTCTAGATACAGTAAAGCAGGAAGAGCTATTTATTCTCAAAAATTGCTAAAATATTTGCAAACATATGCTGCCATTACATGTCATACCAAGAAGAATAGCATATAGACTAAACATATATTATTTATTTCACTTTCATATTCCCCAATGTGTTCAAACACATGAAAAGACTACAGAGGATAAAAAAATCAATCCTGGTATAATTCTACTGAGTTACAGTTGGAGTATATGCTGCATTTTTGCTGTAGTTGTTATTACTGAGACTGNCACCACACATGATTTCAGAGAAGCACACCAATGTGGTAAGTGGGCACACCCAATGCTGCCAAAAAGCTAGAGGTGGGTGTATTTCTCACTTGTTCAATTCAGTTGCTCCCCCTTGGAATGACTGCTCCCATTCTCCATGGAAGCACAGATCCTCACTGCCCTAGATCTTTTGCTAGGCAGAAGAAATTCACCTGTGGCTGCATGGGTTTTGTTTTACACAGAGCCCTGCTAAGCGCAGCTGAGCTGTCGCTGTGAGATCCAATGCACTCAAAGTTCTGTCAGCTTCCACACAGCACAGCTAGTCCTACAAGAATTCAGTGTGGTTTGAGATACCTGAGCTGAAACAATTAATCAGTGCCAATATCCTTCATATCCCACATGCAATATATAGATATCACATATAAAGGACATGACATATGTCAAAACCTGCCATTATTTTGGCAATACACCAGAGAGGGATTGGTAGTCTGGAAGTAAAATGAAGTCCTAGAAAGAAGGAATTAGTTCTACTTCTTGGACTACAGATGAGTCATACTAAAACATAGAAATCAAAGAAGCGCAGCTGAGAAAACATTTATCTTTTATACAAGGTAGAAAAAAATTCATTACGCAATAATTTAAGGAAATTAAAGGACCCTCGTTCTCCTTTATTTGCAGCTCTGTAAAGCACATCTTAGCAGTTTAGCAATTGGATTTCAAATTAATCATCCCACTTGATTTCATTTAATTACATCTAAACTCCTCTAAATTTCTGAATCTGCCAAAAGCATAAACTCTGTGTGAGGGTCCAGAGAGTTTGAGACATTTTTTCAGTGCCCTGGCACACTCCAGCAGCCTTTGGAGGCACAGAAATCCGTGCACATGGCACCACTCTCAGGATCACAGCTTATTCTCCAGTCTGCTAGACAGAGAAATAGTTTTGTGAGTGTCACAGTTCTAGAGATGTTGAATTAAGGGATTCAGCACAGCAAGTCAAATGCATTTTAAGCACCTGAGTGATAGATTCAGTGCAAGGTGCACTTGATCTGTTTCTTTTGGTTTTGGCAACAGAAGGCCAGTTGCACTAGGCTTTACAGTAGACTCTCCTTGTGAACTGGTTGTTACCATTTGAACAGAAAGAAATGTATATTTTTTTGAAAGACATTCGCATCTGAAGATTCTATGATTTAGATTAATGATGGAACAAAGCAGTGAATCATTTCTGCTGGCATTTCTGGTTTGCAAGGCATTTCTGGTCCTTTGGAAGTTCTCTCTTTTAAATGTCATAGTTCTTTCAAGAACTGGTGGTTGGATTGTTGGATTTGAGGTTCTTTTTTTTCCTTTTCTTTTTTTTTTCTTTTTTTTTTTTTTGGATGCTCCCCATTCTCCCATCAAGCTTTTAAGTAATTCTCTCTCCCAGTCCATAAGCAAAACTTTTATTGAGTCTTAGAATGAGACCATTCGCTGAACAATTTACATAATGATAAAAACTGCTCAAATGAGATTTAAAATATAATTAAAGGGCAGACTTACTGAGTTAAAAGCATTGTTGTGAAATGGCTATACATCATCATGCCAAGAAGCCTCCTATTCAGCTAGCCTATGGCATGACCCCAATTCCAGTCTGGTATGATTACATCTCTGAGTTTCATGCTAATGACTTGATTAAAAAGAACGATAAAAAGGTATTTTCCATTGTGAAGACAAGCTTATGAACATAATTAAGGCATTTCTGGTTTCCCAACACATTTTTCAAGATAAAAAGGGTAGGAGCTAGTCCTCTAAGAGAGAATCAGGTGCTGATGAATGGAAGCCAAAAGTATAACTTTGCCCTGCAGAAAGCAATCTGTGTAAGTTGCATCTATCATTGTTATGGTTTAATTCTACAAGTCACAGAATAAAGATGTGACCAAACTTCATATTCAAACACTACTTTCATCTAACAGAAGATTAAAAAAAAGCTTTCTTTAGCAAGCTGGGCCCTGTTTTCAGAAAACGTTATTCTTATAAACAGGCCAATTTAGGTTATATTCAGATTGCAAGAGACTTCCTGGTGCATCTAAGGATGCAGCAATCTCTTGCTGATACTAACTGCAAACGCAGTGTGGGCTTCTTGATTTCATTTACATTGGGCTGCCTCAGTTTTGGAATAGTAACTTTAAGAGCACTAACACAATCATTTGAACATATACTAGAGTGCAGATACTTATTCACAGAACTTTTGGCCCATAGCAAAAGGTCTTGTATTTCTCCCTTGATCATAGCAAAATAATCACCTTTTTGAGACCTCTAGTGATTAACTTGTATTCAATTATTATCTAATTCCATGTGTTTGGAAGGAATTTGTGGATTTCTTGGAGAAGTTTTTTGAAGAATGAGAAAACCCTTGCTTTTATTTATATGTAATGAAGATATCTATAAATATAAAAAAAAACCCCAAAAAAATGTTTAAAGAAACAAATCTTTCTGCATTTATAGTTTCATTTAGGAGTTGATCCTTGTCTAGAGAAATATATCCTATCCTGATAATAGTGACTTCAATGGAAATTATTATTTTCACTGTCTACTTTTCTTGTCATTATATCTACATGGAAACCCTAAATAGAAAGAAACATCGTGTTAATCTGAGGTTACATTAATGAAGAAAAATTCCTTGTAGCCACAGAAATGAAGAACTTTTCCTGTATAGTGTAAAATATAAATATGTATTTTACTAACATAGCCTGTACTCTCTTTCAGGCAACCCAATCCAACAAAGCAAACAAAGCACATTTTTCAAGTAGGAGTTGCAAGTGTTCTGTGTGTCAGAAAATCAGCCACCTCTACTGAGATGTCTAAGAATGGGCTCAGCTATCTGCCTTTGAAATCTGTATTTGAGATTTGAGTGAGTAGGAGGGAAACGGCGTAAATGTGCATAGAATCATACACACAATTTTCTGAAAGCAAAACTGTAAGACTCATTACAAACTAGCAGAGTTTTCCAGATTTTAGAAGGTAGCCTGCTCCCACTAAATAAGTACATCCCAACCCCCGTACTTCAATGAATGCCTGATCCCATTCCACCTGCACATGCTGTCAGCACACTCACCCTGTCAATCTTCTGGCAACCTTTCTGCAGAAAAATAATTATGCTGCTACTTTCAGTATGTCTAATTTTTCCTCTCCTCGCTTTCCAGAGATCAAACAGTAACAGCACAAAAAACATCTTCCTCTACAGGAACATTTACTTTCACTTAGTTACTCATGCAAGGTCCTAAATTCCTGTTGCATAGTTTGGAGAGCATTTACCTCTCTTAGTTCTGCTGACATTCCAGTACTTCAAATTAATACTGCTTTCCTCTGACAACATACAGCTGGAAAAGCTGAAATACACAACTGAGTCTAGGTCTGGAGAAAATAAAAAATCTTATGGAAGATGAAAGGACAGGGGTTTTTTTCTTCTTTCACTAACCAACAGTGAAAAATATCTGATATCTGTTGATTATAACTGACCTTTCCCAGAAGAAAAAATATTTGTGCATAAAGAACTGTATATTTGTTTCACAGTACACCAACATGTAACGATAAGGCATCTCATGTTTTAGCACCTATGACACTCATATATACATTAATCCTTCCCTAAATACATGAACATATACAATCCTCTTTCAGATCCTTTTAAAAAAAAAAATTGAAGGCATTTTATACTAAAAAGAAATTATTTCTGTTCAAGGCATTACCCTAATTTCTTCTGTTAACAAATAGTTTTTGCAATCTTCTTTTCTTTTTTAAAAAAAAAATATCCTGACAATTAAAGTTTTTGTTGGTAATGTCTATGCCTGGAGAAAAATAATTGGTACACCAGTTTCATAACATTATTCTCAATTGTTTAAAAGAACATAAACTCTTATGAAAAGAGAACAACCCAAAACATAAAGCAGAAACTAGAGGCCTCAGACGTTACACAATATTAAAAGTGGATCAAGCAGAACAATAACTATAATGGTTTTAGGACTCCTTTTAGAAGGAGTTTTTATTGTTCTATAGGTAATTAGATCTCAGTTAGGAATTTCTACTATTTCAGGTGTTCTTCTCTACGAGCATGCAAGATCCACTGCAATTAACTGTTCTTAATCAAGGACAGGTTAATTGGGACCTGGTGGGCATTATGCAAGAGGCAATGTGGCAAAAACACCAGTGCTTCTGCACTACTTGTGTCAAATCCTCCCTACTGGAGGTGTCCTGAGGAAGGGCCAGGAAGGCAAACACTTGGGCAGCATAAAGGGCAAAAGTACCCTTCATCTTGATTTTCAGTGGAAATCCAGGTCATGCTAGTGTGGCCTCAGGATCTTCTAACTTTCTAGGTTTTAAACAAGAGATGCCAGTAAAGTTACCACAGAGAGAAAGCTGCTGTGCAGCAGTCAAGTGTCATCAAAGTCACTTTAACAACTGATGTTGACTGTTTCTGTCACAACAAAAGTAAATTCACCAAGTGTTGGTCAGTTTACTCATTAAAATAAGCTGGGTTTAAGCTGCCACGAGGAAAGTTAGTTTTATCTTGCTGATGGTGTTTTAACCTCAAGGCTGCTCAGTGTGAGGGGCACCACATGTTTAAACATCCAGTGGAGGATCCAACAGGCCAAAGCTACCACTTATGGCCTCTCCTTGTGTAGATGGACTCCCCTCTAAATGCCACAACACGCAGAGCCACAGAGGCTCAGGCAGCCCCGAAGAACTGCTGCCAAAAGGCTGGCACAGTAATAGAAGAAGCTGTCAGGCTCAGGACCAGGGTGGCTGCCACCACCTGCAGGGTCCTGTGGGGAAGGTGATGCCACCATCTCCCTCAGTGGGCTTTTCCTTCTGACCCTTGAACCCCAAATCCTCAGCTGCCTGCTCACACCAACACTGACCACAGCACCAGGGCTTCCACCTTTAAACCTGCCCTGTGTCAATACCCCAAACTCAGCAGCTGAATTAAAATGAGTAGCACTACTTCTGGCTGTTAATTTGCTGTTGCTACCCTCCCCTCTGAGGTGCTCAGCCCTTCCCACTGCTGCTGTACTGGAGAGCTGCATTGGTGAGGAATTTGACAGAAAGGTCTGTCCTCATTAGTTTTCAGCTCCAAGAAGTTCCATAGCTTTATGTTTTTCTGAATAAGCTGAACCACACCAGCATCATGTTCTGCATGATTTATTTTAGGTGCTTTAATAATGTATGTTGACTGTCTTGAAATAAACAAATAACTGGCAAAAGTTCAGAACTTGAAAAAATAATATATTTTAAACAATGTATTTCAAAATAGGAACTTTAACTATCATATTTATTGTTTTTTCTGTGGCATTCTAGCCATGTTTTGCTGCAGCCAGAAATCAAAAGCAAAATTGAACAGAACTCCTGTATCAAGTGGTCTCTGAATAAGATTTACATTCTGAAAATAATTATTTGGTATTTTCTTGGATTTACTAGCAAGATGCATGTACTCCCACAGTAAATACAGTACCAGGTTAAAATGGTAAATATCACTGAAAAAATAATGATATCACCAGCAAAGGCTGACATGAGACAAACTTGTATCTTAACATATTTTTTAGGAGACAAGTTACTTGGGGGTGAAAATTAACTTCTGTTCATATTTTTCAGTATGACATTAAAAAACCAATTAATTTGGATCACTGAGTTTCTCAAATCCACCAGTTGAAAAGAAATACACTTGTTCCTTCTATCTTCCCTTCATTCCAGCAAAAGAGAAAATATTCCACTATCATCACAAAATTTGCATTATTTTAATTCAGAGGTCATACTGGTCAAGTCATGTGTTTTCATCTAGATTCAATTAAGAAAACCAGCTCTAAGACCCAAAGGCAAGAAGGTAAGAAAAGTGAAATTTACACTTTTAAACCTAAAGTATGCTTGGACTAATGAAGGAACAGAGGTGAGCATACAGTAATGGAGGTAATAGAGCAAATATATATAAAATTAAACAAACAAACAAACAACACCCATCCCTTCCAAAAAACACATGAGGATCTAGAATCAGACTCTTTCTCCTTAAATAAGAACTCAGGGCTTAGATATGCTCTCATAAGACAGAATGCACTCTTGTCAGTAAGTCAATATATCAGGCAGATCTTAAATACTGCAGGAAATTCATATGCTCCCACTTAGGTTTCTGTAGAGATCAAATATGCCTCTTCTACTGTCACTCAAAAGTATGCCATCCAGTTCCAGGCTTATTACCTGGAATTGCTTTTATGGCTCTTCAGTCAAGATTACTTATCAAACACTTTATAAATTGCTGACACAGGACACTGCAAGTACTTGACTTCACCGCTAATCACATCAAAGTCACTCTCATATACATAAGTATTGGATATGTTTTTGTCATTGGTCTCAACAATACACTAAATGTGACACAAACATGAGGCTGTGAGATACTTCTCCAGAAAACAGTTCATAAAATAACCTAAGGTCTCACATATTTGTAAAATTCAGAAATACACTTGGAAGCAGAGCTCAAGTATCTCAGAAAGATGAAGACTTTGCTCAAACATGCAGTCCAGCCATATTAGTTATACCACCCAAAGCTAAAAATGTGCTGAAGAACACTTCATAGTACCACAGGCAATCTTGGAAATGACACTGTCAAAAACAACATATCAGATTGTGACAAAAAAACCCCCGACTGTCAGTTTATTGTTCATAATAAATGCCAACTACTTCTCAAGAGACAAAGTTGTATTTAAATGAAAAAGAAAATTAAATGGAAAAGACACTTCTTGTGGAAACCTGGCTTGCCATAACTGCTTTACTCCCACAGCAGCTTTTGCAGAAACTGTATATACAAGAGGCTTCTGAATGGCATTTTTCATGTGACACAGCCAAAGATACTGACAATGCCCACTTTTGTATGAACCCTGCTGACAGTAGGCAGGAGAAGCAGGATAAGTTCAGTTTAAACAGGACTGCTGCCATCTGAAAATGGTCCTTTCAGATTCCCTTTAGATTCAACCAGAACAAAAACAACACACATTAATAACAAACAAAAAAACAAACAAACAAACAAGCAAGCCTCATACTTAATTCTGAAAAAAGTATGTCTTGTTTATGCACACTGTGGCGAGTTGACCCCTGCTGGATGCCAGGTGCTCTCCTCAGCTGGCTGGGGGGAGAAGATAAAACAAAAGGCTCATGGATGAAAGTAAGGACAGGGAGAGATCATTCACCAGTTACCATCATGGGTAAAACAGACTTGGCTAGGGAAAATTAGTTTAATTTATTATCAGTCAAATCAGATTAGGGTAATAAGACATAAATTCAGCTCTTCAAACATCTTCCTCCCACTCTTTCACAAAATCGTAAAATGGCTTGGGTTGGAAGAGACCTCTGAAGGCCATCTAGTCCAACCCTTGTACAAAGAGCAGGGGTATCTTCAACTACACGAGGATGCTCAGAGCCCTGTGAAGCCTCAGCCTGAATGTTTCCAGGCATAGGAAAGGTCACCTATCAGGGCAACCTTTTCCAATGTTTTAACACCCTCATTGTAAACAATTCTTCCTTATCTCCAATCTAAATCGACCCTTGTGGAAGCCACCTTATAACTCCCCTGCTACCAAAACTCGTCCACACAAACCTAATACACACACTCATTAGTTCTCACATCTATGTGTATCAAGCTCAGAGAAAGAAGCATCACTTTTAGAAAAAAACCTACTTTGTATTCCTTTGGGATTAACACCAACTATTTCTACTCTGCATATAAAGCAACTTTGTAGCTTTCTTCATATTGCATCCACAGCAATTACTGTTCTCACAAAGTTGTCAACTGCACTATAACATGTTCTGATTTTTAGAAAACTCTGCAGATTTTAACACCCACTAATTCAAAAGACTTTTGTACATAAAAAGTGAATGAATGTGAGAAAATGATAACAGGGGTATCTAGGTTACTGTGTAATATGTGAGTGATCACAGATGGATAGTTTCCACCTTTGTGTCAGGGAGTACAGTTTGCTCACAGAAACAAACCCAGAAGTTATACGTTCCCTATGGAAAAAAGATATCGTTTTTCCTGTAATCCTCTTTGAAGTATCTTTACTGGTTTCATAAGAGAATTAAAAAGACCTGTGTATGGATTTTAAGCCCAGAAAACACAAGAAGAGACACATGATATGTTTTGTATCTTTGAAAAAAAGATATATTTCCTGTCTTATTAGAAGTGATGTAAAATAATTCCTATAACAATTATATGCTAATATCTGCATATGAATTCCTAATAACAGGAATTACAGGCTAGAGGCAAGGGAAGAGAAAGAGAGGGAGAGAGAGACTACGTAAAAATATAACTTATATCCCAGAAGTAGTTTATGAAGTTTCATACCCAGTGGAATGAGCATAAGAAATCTCAGAGATTTAGAAGATGAAATTAGGCAAACTATGGCTAAAGAAGGATGAATGTAATATCCCTCAAGGCACTCATAACAACAGTCAGTGGTACACTATTCAGTGTAATGCCACTTCTATCTACACATACTTGACATATAATCAATTATGTGTAGAAAGAATTCTCATGGCATAGACCTATTAATAAGTGACAGAGTAATGTCACTATTCAGTAACTACTCACTGAACAAGGGATAATAATGCACCTGCATCCTGCACTCATTCAGTCATCAGTCTCATTGAGATTAAAACTTTCTTTCAGATATACTGTTTTTACCTGAAATACCTATTGTGTTAAACTGAAATTCAGCTGATTAACATTAGTATAAAAACCTCTGTCTGTACAGTGAAAAGCTTACTTTCCTCTCTTAACTGTGAGAAAACTTCATGACTGACCAACCTCATAAGAGAGGAACTTCCTGGGAAAGGCAACTTTCTTATTTATCTCACCTCCTTTACCAAAGTACTTTTTATAAAATTAGGAAAAAAAAGGTTGATCTGAAATTCAAATTTGAGAATTTGTCTGTAATTTTCAAACAGCTTCTATACATTTGACTTGGTAATAGAGAAAATTCAGAATTTTCTTTCCACATCAGTGAGTTTCCTGAAAAAAATACCATTTCGCACACAGTGCTTCATAATCTAACTGTACCACTAAATGAAATACTGATGCTTAATTTCCCAGTGGAGGTTTGTGTTCCCTTTGCAATCTTGCTGAAAGCCTGAAAACCAAACACTGACACTCAGAGTTCTGATGCCTGTTACTCAGCAATTGGGGCTGTTTGCCCAAGGCACACGCAAGTGAGGACAGACATGAGCCGCTGCTTAAACAATATCTCAAGGGAATGCAGCCTTATAAGAAACAAAATGAAATAAAATAGTCTGTAGGAGGAAATTTTAGGAGCTGATGAAAAAGGAAATATGGCAAACCTTCTACATTTCCTCTCTGTACATTAATTTACTTGCCAAAGGACATGCTTGGTATGCAGAAGTTATCTTAGATTAAAGGAAATGAAAAAAGAAAAAACAACCAAGGAATGACTATACAATTCATATATTTGCATATTAAAAACAGGCAAAAGCAAAGTCTTTTCCACAAGCAAAGGTATGATCATCAGGAAATAGAATAACACCATCATCCTTCAAATATACCTATACATATGCCACAGCAACCATCTGCCAAAATGATCTTGCTGTCACAGTTAATTCCAAGAATCAGACACACACAGTCTGTTCAGCACAACACCAAGCTCTATACAGATGGGATGTGAGCTTTGAAGCACAGCCTGCACTGATTTACCAACAACAGCAGGTGATCCCTAAGACCTCAAGACAGCATCCCAAATTCAGGGATAGAAAAGTAAACGTTGCCCAGGATTAACTTTCCATCAATCAGTGCTGCTTTAATCTCTGTTGTGAAAACTATCAAATCAGAAGGATTAAGGTTCTGCTCAAAAGGATACAAGAGCAGGAAGGAAAATGTTTGATGGGCACTAAACAGTCAAGCCAAGCTTCTGTAGCAAAAAGAGAGTTCCTTGAAGGAACTGTGAAACTGGATGGAACAACTTTTCCCTGCTGTTCATACCAGTCCCTCAGGTTAAATCTACCTGAAAAACTCCCTGCAACAGAAAAGATTTGCTTTAGCAGAGAGGCAGTACTCTGCCTGCTATGGCAATATGTCTCATTCTACCTTTGTAGTAATTCCAAAAGTTGAGCTCTCCCTGGATGTGACAGCTGTAGGCTGCCTATTACAGAGGAGAACACCATCAGGACCTGTGCAAGTCATCCTTCAGGTCTCCTGCAGGGCAATGCCAGCTTAAACCAAGGAGATCTCTTTTATCCCTGGATAACCCAGAAAAGTCTTGGGTCTAATTCCTTTAAAATAGAAAATAGACTTCTATAAATTCCATTGCAGGTCCTCTCAAAAGAGGCATAATAAATACTTTAGTCTACTGTACATTTATTGTTCTGTATAATCTGACTTGGCATGTCATCTTTATTTAAAGAGTATAATTAGTCTAAATACCATTTCTCAGTTATTTAATGTCAACATTTTTATGTGACTGCATTCCCTAAAAGTCATGGGGAAATGTATACATCAATCAGAATGTTGCAGTTACAGTATTACAATGATTTCTGGCAATGAGTGGTAAAACCTCAGCAAATTTGTTTCAAGAAAAAGCTAGACTTTTATAATTCCCTTTGACTTGGAATTAACCTAAGGTGTTTTACTTTAGTTCCTTCCTGAAAATTACAAAGAGCAGCCTGACAGCTAGCAAGTCAATGGCTCAGTTATACCCTATGTAAAAACCCAAGATTCATGCAGATCCTTCTTTTAAAAAGTTAATTAAAATTACTACTTCTCTTTTTTACAAGCTGAGACTTAAATGAAGTTATTTGAAGTTATTACTGATTGCTAGGATTTTAAAAAAAGGACCAAAAAGCCAACACAAAATACAACTCAAAAGGACGAGAGGGAAATTACTAGAGCACTGCGTAGTACTCAGTTCTTTTTAACTGACTCTTTTGTGGTACTTCAGACCTGGAAACTACTGCTCTCTGAGTTTCACTTGAAGTTATACTTGAAAATCCCATCCAGAATGAAATAGGAACATTTTATGAATGAGTGACTTGGAGAGCGAACATAATTTGAATTTCCTTTAATAATAATCTCTGAAAAAACAGAAAATCTGAAGAGTGCTTTAGAACTGTTCAATTTTTACAACTTTTCATCTTCTACAAACCAAATAAACAGCAAGAGACTCTGATTCGTTTCATTAGGGAGATTTCTTTCACCTGTGATTGAAAAAAATGTTTAAATTACTAGTAATATGTAAATTGTCACTGAAGTTACATGTCTCTATAACAGAGATCTGAACTTGAAATATTTAATGGTTAAGACTAGCTTCATGTTGGGTTCACAGTGTTCATTAGTCATTAATAAAATTTTCTGGAATTTATAAAACAAGAAAATGAAGATCACTGAGGATGTTACATCAGAAAAATAACACTTCCATTTCACCAACATGCCTTCCTGCAACTGCCCATGAAGAGAGGTTTGGCTGTCCCTGTCTCACCAAAAAAAGAAAATTCCTTTTGGAAAGATGCAAGCACAAATAGGAATGGGTATTGGAGGTTTTGGTTTGTTTGTTTGTTTGTTTCCTGATAAGATGTAGTAAAGATGTCCTTAAATTTTTTTGCTCAGTGATTTTCCAATAATTTCCTAAGGAGACATAACCAAGAGGGAATATAATTTCTACCTTAACGAGCTCTCAAGCCTAGGTTCTTGATAGGCAGAGGTATTTTGTTCTTGGTACCACTGTTTTGTGTTCTTTTCCATTAAGCTTAAGTCCCAGGGTTGGAGTTCTGGGGTGGAGAACTCCAGGCTGCTCAGGAGGGACAGGCAGGGCAGGCCAGGCAGAGGTGTCACACCTCTGGTCCCGTAAGGGACAGGTCTGACTGCACCCCCCTACAGTGAGTGATGATGTGGGGCACAGTCTCGGGGCCAAAAACAAAGATGTTGTAGTGGATGTCTACTATATCTACAGGAATGAAGAAGAAGAAAGATAGTTTAGAATTAATGAAGAAATAAAGCATAACACTGAAACACAGAAATAGGCTCCTTTGGACAATATAATCCACAGCTCAGCACACCAGTAAATTCACAACAGACAGAAAGGCAAAAAGTAAATTAGACAAAGCTTGTGATGTGCCATCACAGCATAAAACAGCCAGAATAATTCTATGCTATAAGCAAACCATTACCACCTTTATGGAAAGAAAATTGTAAGATCTTGTCCAGTAATTTGTTCCTGATATTTAACTTTTTTGTTTCACAACAGAACTGCTTAGCTTCTACTGACCTCCTGTTTCACTGTAAACAATTTTTCTTCCATCTTCTTGCTTCACCCTTCAAACTTCAGTGGACAGCTATTTCTTTTGTGGACCTTTCTATACAAAGTGGCAGGGGCTGAGTGAAGTATAAAGTCTACAAGGCAGCTTTAATCAAACAGCAGTGCATGTTCCTGTCTTCAGAAATAGGATACTTACTGTGTCCTTTTTAATTGCCAATTCCGTAACTGTCAAATAACCAATTTTGTCTTGTCAGGTTTTGATCTTTTAAAAGCCTACCACTATTAATCTTACTTTTTTTATACATACTTACTCAGACCACTTTGTTTGCCACTGTTCAATAGCAGTTACACACTTAAGTAACATAGCAGAAACTAATTTTTCTTTGTATCTCTTTGGGGAAGGAATTGGAAAAAATAATTAGGAAAATAGAAAATTAAATCAACATATTTTATTCAGGATAGTTGAAGAGAGAAGGGAGTTACGAGAAACTGCATTTGACATCAATCTTTGAGAGAGAGGAACTTATTCAAGATAAAAAAAACAACTTAAATGCATATAAACATCCCAAAAGAACCCCATTAAGGTTGCAGACAATAAATGGAGGTCAGCACATAAATCACTTAGCTTATTTCATCGTCTAAAGCAGGCTCAGCTTTATATGACAAGGATATAAAGAAATTATTGCTTACAAGGCACTTAATCTTTGTACATGTGGGGCCCTGCAGCTTTAGGTCTTCCAATAGCCTTCCAATAGCCTCAAAGAGTTAAATCTGTGTCTTTATGTGCATGCAAAAGTACTGATGACAAAAGAGGCAGCAGGATGGACTTCTAACTCTGCACAGCAGGAGTGGGCTCTTAAGCTTAAAAAAAGGGAAATGAAAAAGGCAACCAACTGTCTTTTTTAATTACTAACATGTACTAGCTTCAGCAACAATTTTAATCTTACACTTGCTTTTGGACTTTTTCTTCCCTGCAGTACTTGGCAACTTACTGGAAATGCAAGATTTATTTTAAACTTCATTAAAATGTTCAAAAGAACATTTAGTGTTAATGTTGAATCTTAGCAATCTGTCCTGAAGACTATTTGGAATATTTATTATACGAAACAGACAAAAACAGTTTCTGACAACATAGCTGACAGGTAGAAAAAATAGTAACAAGAACATTAACTTATAGCAAGTATAGTTTTAAAAATATACGTGTATGGAAATAAATTTAAGAAAGCCTTGTACAGATGGGAGAAGAAAGCTTTCTACTTTATAAATGTCCAGTATGATACGTTCCTGCCTTGGATCAAAGAGTTTCATCTTGTTCATTCTTCTTAATTTGAGTTATCTATGCTTCTATTTCAATTTTTTTCACAATATGAAACTTTTTTCACATGTTTTAATTATTTTAAAATAAAGCTCAGACAACTATCCTGGGCCTAATCCTGAGCATAAAATTTACTTCCTTATGTAATGTTTAAGATCAGGGGATTGTTTTAACTGATTTGCAAGATGTTTCCTTAAATTAGGGTCCCTGTTCACCATCAGCAGTACTTTATACTCTGGCAACTTCAAAATTGCTTATTGGAAGCAAGTAGGTACACTGCTATAAGATTTATTAATAAACTCTCCCACATATAGCCTCATAAAATATTCTATTTGTTTTCTTCCTCTAGCTGATTCATAATTTGACTCATTTAAAAAGATGACACACACTGCAAAAGCATGATCCGATATATTTTATCTTTATATATTTATTATTTTATTTTGATTCTTCTACCTGCAATGTCTACTCTATCACTGTTCATGCTCTAATGCGGTGGTCTGGTTGACTGCCTGTATCGTCAGCTTGATTAGCTCTAGCACCGAAACAGTTTTGTGGATTCTGGTCGACTGAGAGTGTTCGCGTGTCGATGGCGGTGGAAAAAAGGAGGGACTCTTCCCAAGGTTTGGCAGCGAGGGGTTTATTGGGGGGCCTCTGGGATGGGGTCTTTCCCTCAGCAGCTGCTGCCTCGTNCTGATCATTATTAAGATATATTAGCCACACATTAGCTGTCCTCACTTTAAGCCCAGCACAGACAACTACTCGCATCAGTCTGGGCTTTGCCTTCCATATTTTTTCACATCTAGTTTCATTACTTTAATGCTTTAATGGTTTGGGTTGCAAGGGGACATTGAAGATAATCTACTTCCAACTGTTACCGTGGGGGTCTTTGACAGCTTTTAGACAATTTTTTAGAATTTTTTTCTCCTAAACTTCCTTATCAACAAAAACTCATCATACATAAATCATCTATATGAATATCACATTCCAATTTTTTTATTCCTGTAGCCATTGGTGTTGTAAAGCAGCAAAATGCTCCCAAGAACCCTTCCAATGGTGGCAGTTCTTTTATGTCCTTAAAGTGGCTGTGAAGCCAAGAACCCTCAAGTTTTCCAAGCACACTCACACACTCAACCCTTTTAAAAAAATATCCCAACAACCAAAAGGTCCCTTAATCCCAGCCAACAAGGGAGGATGAATTCATTAGTGCATTTTTTTGGGTCTGCAAAAAATAAAACCTATGCAATTGACTTCAACTTCTCACCAAAGCTGTCACTCACAGCAGAAATTTCTGCACATTTTGCTCTTGACTGTATTTTAGCCACCTTCCCATTTGAAGTATTCTTTCTTTAAATAAGCCTCTGATCTTTTTTATGCCCACAAGATTCAATTGAAAATTTCCAGCCTAAAGCTTTCAAAAGCTTGCTGGTCTCAAGGAAATAGTGTTCAAAGGGAGTCGATATGTTGGTTTAGTCCATCTTTTTCTTCAATGCATTCTCCACTTCCACTGTGAAATCTGTGCCTGTAAATGTGACAATACCACTTTTGTTCTCCACAATTTGCAGGGATAAATCACTTCTGTTTAGATTAAATATGCAGTGACATCCTGTAAATACTATGCAGTGCAGTTTGCTTGTCTAAGTGCTTTCATCAAGGGCAGCACAGACAAAAATCCCGAATAACCTCTGCTCATGTGCTGTGTAGCCTCAAAGCATATGCACATTAAATCTGATGCAGCAAAGAAATGTTGAATTTACTCTGCATAAGATACTGTGCCTAGTCTGTTCATGTGTGAAACGTGTCAGAATTTCTGAAAATGCTTGTGAACTGCGAACTAGAAATCTTCTGTTATGTATAATAGTCTTATTGCTATGGCACTATTTGCTTGGAGGCACTTCTCAGAACTTCTGATAATTTATCACTCACAATTTACAGCTGCATTCAAAATGCAAGTTGAAATACAACATGTATTTTCTAAAGTACATACAATTCACAAAATAAAATGGGCATAAGCTTTGGGTGGTTAGATTCAATGGGAACAGACTTTTTTTGACAGCACATTAAAAATATGCCTTCTGATAGTTTATTTATAAGGTGATTCTGTTTGGGTACTAAATCTAAGATCACATCAATACATATTATGGAGTAAACAAATGCCTTCATCGAATTTTTTTCTTACTGTAGAAAGTTCAGAAACTGCAAATTTAGCTGTTTGTGTGATGGAGCAGGTAAATATTATACATTGTCTTTTTAAAATTCATTATGACTACTTTTTACAGTTCTTGTTTCATATCAGTGCTATGTTTGATATCTTTGCTAAAGAATTTGTACAAATTATGTCTCTCAGAGATTTAAGTACTTATTTCTCTTGCTTGGACTCACATTTTTGTGCAGTATTGAATAAAACGAACAAAGAGACAGAAACTGGTGGAAAAAAGACCAATCCAACAAACACCATCAAAAGCCCCTCAGAAATGCAATATCATTTCATTAAGAGATTGTAATGTTTATATGTTACAAACAGAATTTACTGTATAAGACTAAGATTAAATTGGCTATCATCCTCCAAACCACTATTCTTCCATGTGGAGTTCTCACCTAAATTAAAACTAACACAAATCCCAATCCAATATCCAAGTGGTTGGTACTTTGACATTTAATCAATGGAATCTAGTTGTACAATCACAAGGTCCCCCAACATTTCAAAGCTGAGTTTCCACAAGTTATCCCTGCTTTAAATGAGACCCCTAAAGAGGTCTTCCAGCCTCCACTCCTGTTCATTTATTCTTTAAATATCAACTTTTTTAGGCTTTCACTTCTACCTGCAATTATTTTTAATAGAACCAAACCTAGACAAAACCTGTAAACTTGGAATATTTGTTCAAAGTAGAGCTTCATACAGAATTTCATAGACATTTTATATTGTCAGATGGCTATTTCCATGTACCTAGCCCCTATAGTGTTATATTTGTCTAAACACATTTCTTCACATGCAAAAATACCACATTTAGACCTGATGCTCACTAAAAATAAACAAGTTAGAAGTTAGCCAATGTAATTCAAAGTCAGAAACATAAATTGTTTGGTAAGATCTATTCACTGTGGTTAAACCTTTGAAGTTTTCTGTGAAGTGCTAAAATAGTCAGAATCAAAAAAGCTACAGCTTGAGATACTTCAAGTGAGCTGTGCAATATAATTGCACAGCTAATAGAAGCATAATCATCTCAGCAGGAATTAAATAAGGCAAATACAACTGCTGAGTTGTTTTTCAATATTATTAATTTCAAAGCATATCTTGCACATGCTGGCATATTTAGGGAAGCAAGGCAACTTCAGATCACAAGAGTATACATTTTAAGAGCTTTCTTCTGATGATGCAGCATGTAATGAAAAAGCTTTGAAACAAACAACTCAAATATTTAATGTATGTATAAAAATAAATTGAAACCCCCTATATTTCTTACTTCAACTTAATGCATTTAAAAGTGTTTCTTACAAATTGAACTACAGAAGAAATCAATAGAATTAAGTTAGCAGCTATGCAAACTCTACAATGCTGGCTTTTTTCTTTCCCATAATTTCAGGTTTAAAAAATGAAGGTTAAATTTGCTAAGCCTTTTTCAACACATAAAACCAGGAAAAGAGGAAGACAAAAAAGCATTTTTATTGCACTCTAAAAGAAAGGGTTTGTTACTAAAATAAAATCAAGTAAATAATAATTGATAATGATATCCTTATTGTGTGCAGAACAGTATTGTAGTGCAGCTATTGCATAAGAAATAACAAAAAGCAGAAGGGCAACAAAGAGCAGAAATGTAGCTTAGATACCACTTGTAACAAAGACTGAGAAAACAACCCAACCCACAATGAACAAAAGCAATATTATGAAATCTCTAAAAGGTCAGGTTACAAGGTGGCATGTACCCACAGCCTTTTAAAATCCAATGCCAGTGCTGATATTAGCTCCAGAATTGAGCATCCAGACATCTGGAAATGGATGGCAAAAGGGATATTTCTTAAAAAGTGTCTCCAGGGTCTCTGAAGTCCCAGTTCCTGTGCATCCTGTCCAGCCTTGAAACTGTGAGTGTGGCACTAATGTAATGCCCAAATCTGTTTTATTTGACATCAGTCTGCCAGCACTCCATCATTCTTACTGAATCAAGATGCCAAAATAGATACAATTATCTGATTAAGAAACTTGATTAGTGGAGCCTGTTTAACTTGTCATATTTAAATGAAAGAGAAGGTTGATCAGCCTGCTTGACAAATCAAGCAGAATGTTTTGTGCTCATAAAATCTCCTGTAGCCCGGTGTTCTCACAGACATTCACCACTCACACTGCCAGAATTGCCTTTCTAGAGAGGCCTCAGGCTCAACAAAGTTTTGCCAGTTTCAAGACAGGGTTTTGATGAAGCCCTGCCTTGGCTGCTGGCAAACTGCACACAAACACAAATCCTCTCCTTCTGGGGAGTGCAGCTTCACCAGGACATCCCTTCCTCAGCATCTGCTGCTTCCAGGTCACCTCAGTGTAAGGAGGACAAATGATACCACTGAAGGTTGGTGGTTTCTTCTGGAATTGAAAGTACTGGAATTTGTGATTTCTTGTCCGGGTGATGCTCCTAGTGATTACTAAAGGTTTTTGTAAGTGAGCAGAGAAATCAATAAGCTCCAAAGCATGCCTAATTTCAGGGTAATTTAGAGAACTTTTCCTTGGGTCTGATTCAGCCTAACATCAAATTGAAAATTTTCTTTGTGAATTGGAAATTCTGGGGTTTGGCCAAATCTTGAGGCCCAATCATAAAAAAGGTATCTCCTTTCAGGGTTGGGATCAGAGCTGGTTGTTTTCTTCTCCTCTTGATCCCATTTGCTCACCAGTGTATTCTGAGATATAAGAAAGTAGAGAAGATAAACAAACTTTTTCTTTTTTAATCATAGTATAAGATTCCTTATTGTCTGTTCAATTTTCAGAAACTTCCAAGATCATACTTAAATGGAAAGTCTCTAAAATGCTTCTCAAAAGCTAACATCTTTATAGGAAAAAAATCAGCTTCAAGCTGATGCCAAGAAATCACATTCTATAGTTCATTATGTGTCTTTCCAGATTAAAAGTGAAAAAAGAAAAAAGATATCTTAAGGCATCTTTTAGATGTTTTAGAGTCATTTTTAGAGTTCTAATACCTGTTTTGACTCTAGACAAAGACAGTAAAACTGACAGTCACTGAAATGAAAGTCTGATTTCTAATCCATCTGCTACTCTTTGTGTTTTTTCTGTCCACCAAGACTGCTGTAATCACAACAATTTTAGGAGGACTAAGACTTGGCTCAGCTCTGCCTATCAAGGTATGCTTGGAAAACAAGTGTATAATGCTACTTTTAATAGAAGTGCCTTTATTCAAAGTGGTCTACATATTTCCTTAAAATAAGGCACGCAAACAACAGATGGCAAAGCATATGGTGTATCACTTCCAGACATAACCAAACAAAAGTTTTAAAGCTGCTCAAAAAGTAGGAGTGACCCAGGTAGCCCTGGGTCAACTGAGCAAGCACAAGTTGACAGCAGCCTTTTCTCACAGAAGAGCAGCAACTGGCCACAGCAGACAGGTGTGAGAGGTCTTGGTTCATGGACAAAGAGTGAAACATAAAGGGTCAGCCCTTTCTGAATGCCATCAGAGCCATGGGCATATCAGTGTCCTGACACTTGGCACCAGCTGTAAAAACTGCCCAGAGCACAAACATGGCCAGGATCCTCTAACTGGTGGCACAGAAAGTCTGCTCTTAGGCCGGTGCTCTGTTTTATTATTAATCAGACATATCTGCAACTCCACAACAGCTGCAATGGTGCTGTGTTTTGCAGAGGAAGAGGAGCATAATGAAACCAGGAGCATTGCAAACAAAAATAGTCTTTCTTCCACTGTCTCATGTGACACAGCAGGAATGGACACGCTTTGTGATAGACCTTTTAAAATTATTTTTCAAGCCTCCTTAATTTCTTTTAATTTGCTTTTATTACATTCTCAGTGTAAGCATGTGCATAAGCATGTGCATTCATGTAGTCAGTGAATGATCTTTAAAAAGGAAAAAGGACATCAGCTAATATTCAGAATTGAATTTAGCTCAGTCTGGTGTTATACCTAAGCAGTTTCTGGTTTGATAAGGCATTGTGTGAGCCCCTTTTTCACTTAGAGGTCATGAGCAGAAAATATAAATACACTACCAAATAGACAAATGTTTTCCATTTTGCCTCTCAACTTACCTTATTATAATTGGATTGCCTATGGGAAACAGTCAGTTTATCTAGATTAGAAATGACTTTTCACCCCTCTAAAAGACAGTTATATTTTAACTGCAAACCTCACTCAAGTTAACTTGTCCTCAGGACAAGGAAGTCAACACATGCTGTATGTCAGGTTTATGTTGAATACAAAGTCAGAAATCCAGGAATCTGAAGGCCATGGCCTTTAGCAAAAAGAACATCTAATACTGAATGAATATCCTGCACTAGCAGATAGCTGAAGTCTGTCAGATCTCAGGACAGAAAATGGATTTCAAAAGCAAGAACCCATTTTTGTGGCTGAGAAACAAGAATTCTCAGTGGACAAAAGGAGGTTCTAGTTGCTGTTTAGGATAAACATAAAAATGTTTCCCATTGTGGAATTTCCCTTTGTACTTCACAAAAAATAATGCAAAAAAAATCAGCTACAGAGAATCTAATGCTATCTTTTCAGATTATCCTGTCCTTGTAATTTATTGAAGTTGGTGGTTGTGGGGTTGCAAGATTTTGNCTAAAGTTGTTATTTTATAATTCTGCAACTCTTTAACTTCAGTTCAGACATTATTTATGTTTCATGGAAATTTGATTTTTTTGTGACAGCAAATAACTTTTTCTAGCACCAGAGGCACCACAGCAGTAGCAAATGGACAAGACTTTTTCCATATCCAGAACTACACAAGGGATGGAATAAACACACCAAAGTAAAGCCTGTGAAAAAGATAAAAAACTAAACACATACTTACTTAATGGAGAGATACCACTCTGAGACAAGAGGACTGTAAATATAGAATGTGTGTAAAAATCAGACACATCTTTCTTTTTTGTGTCATTTTGTGGGCAACTTGAACCATTCTATAGGCCATCAAAAGAGATCATCTTTGCTGCGTCTTTTAAACTTAAAAATGTAACTAGAGCAATTAGGATGCACGAGTTAATTATATATTCTTTGCTATGTCTTCAGATAATTTAGCTCCCTCCCAGAGTGGACATAAGATCAGCCTTGCAACAGAAGCCTTGCTAATTCAAAAGAAAGGACAATAAATACATCACTGAGGGCTAAATTGGAGAGAATGTATTTGAAACATATTTCTTAAGAATGAAGTTAAAGTGCACATTTCGCAAATATTAAAAGAAAAGTCATTTATTTACATCATATGAAGCACAAAAAACAAGTTAGCTCATCCTTACGTAAAGAATATCTTCAAATATGCCAAGGGTTAGTGTTTTAAGTGCTAAATAAATTAGACTATTAAATGGAAAATTTTTATTTTTCCTCTTTAAACTCAAAATTTTTATTAATTGCCAAAAGTGATTTCCTTGTGTCTCCAACAAATCAGAAAACTATATTAAATAATTTTAAATGAGATAAATAGGGTGCTACTTACACTAAAAATCTTACACTGCTTTTTCACTGCCATGTTATGACTGCTTTTTATTCAGATACATGCTGCCTCTGAGATGCTAGAGTTGCCATTTTATGGCTTTGCACATCAATTCCTTTTAGCTAAATATTTTCCTTCAGAAACCCTGGAGCCAGCACACACGTATGACACACCCTTAACACTACAAAGTCAAGAAAATGAGTAATTTTAAGGGAAATGTATTGAAGCGGAAACATAACAGTGAAAATATATAATGTTAGTCCCTTTCTGAAACAGCACTGTTGCTATGGCAATTCTCAAATCTAGTATTTTCATGAGGAAGCTCTCTTCATTGAAGGAGCCTGAATTTATATCCACCTTCATATTTATATGCTCAATTACACTTTAGAAACAGCACATGAAAGGTTGAGTTCTGCTTCTATAACTTTTAGTCAATTCTCTAAGTACATGTTTCGTAATATTTGGTTCCATATTGTAAGACTCTGTGTGTCAAAATTAAGTTTCATTTTTACTTCTCCTAGAAATCAGTAGATACTGCCTTGACAGCTTTTAGACATTCTGCCAACACTTATGGGAATAAATATAAATGAAGCTAATAGATTTGCCCCATCAAAATGGAAACACTACTACACTGAAGTTATTTTGATAGAAAAGTGTGCATGTTAACTCATAAAGGCAAAGAATCTGCATGTTAAAAACTTTCCTCTGGTGACCTTACAGGAAATATCTCATCCTAAAGGTATTTTAAAAGTAGGTTAGTCATTATTAATTTGTTGATAATTGACTGCAATAACATTAACCCAAGCCCTCTGCTTCACTCTAATGTGCGTATAATAAACAGTTCAATAGGAATCTCTCTGTGACACAGCATTAATTAATATCTGCTTGTTGTAGAGTTACAGGTTTCCAATAGCCTCTGCCACAGTTATTCTTTGGAGGAAATGTCAAATCTTTCTTATTTCAATGGTACTCATTATAATAGCATTACAAAATACCATATGCTTCTACTGTGGGTATATTCTGTAATTCCAGTGCCACCAGCACCAAAAAGCCCTAGTGCTGAACACGGTGTGTTCAGAAAGGGAACTCAACACTTCTGACCCTCCATGAACAGGCAGAAAGGCCTTGGTGGGTTTAATACCCAAACCACCTTGCATCGTTCTGTCAAGTGCTGAAGACATCCAGTGTCCCTTTCAGAAAGGAAATAAAAATGTCTCAAAATTTTCTTTCCTTTCCTGCTAAAGTACAGCAAGAAAGCAAGCAATTCAAAGAAGAAATAATCAGACATTTGAACAAACTATGACTTATAATACCAATTTTATAGCACCAGTTTCAAATCTGACACTGTAAAAGCAGGCTCTCATTAAGAGCCTAACTAAGGGTAAGAAACCCACCATAAATAAGTGGCACATAGTAGAGGCCAAAGCACATGTTCCAACAGCTTGGATCAGGATTATAGTGCTCAGGAAACTTCTGTACATTCAGTTCAAGGTGAAAAAATACTACTTCTCACTGTTAAATTTCATGGCTTTTTTTTTTT
>VXBB01023493.1:51732-88980 GCA_013399915.1 Illadopsis cleaveri
AATTTCTGTGGTTTTTTTTTTTTTTTTTTTTTTTTTTTTTTTTTTTTTTCTCTTACTTCTGACAAAATTACTCTTAACAGTCACATTTCCCCAAAGGTTTATAAAGCAGAAGTTTCAGAATGCAGCATGATAGGTCTAGACACACATGGCTGTAAACATATAACAGATTGCTCAAATACACTTTGAAAAACCAGCTTAGTGCTGTCTCTGCTTTGGAATTCAGAAGTCAGCAAAGAAGCCTAGAGGGATATTGCTTGCAGCTACCAACTTCAGGGAATGTACTGGGAATCCAGAAAAAAAAAAAAAATGGAAGAATTTCTCTATACTTTCAAATACAACATTCTGAATTGTTTAGTTATTCACTGTACTACAGTGCACTGAAAAACTGTCATTTATATTCTAGACCAAGGATTGGGTTTAGTGATGTTTTTATGACACAAGAATAATTGTGGTCCTGTTGAAGACAACTCAGACACTGGTAACTATAGAGACATCACCCAACAATAAAATTACAGGTTCATGTTCATCTTAGTTCTACTTATGTGCAGTATTTTGGTATGCAAATGGGATTTTATTGAAAATGGACAAAAATGGTAGCTGTTATATCATTGCTATGTTACAGACAGGCTAATTACATAAAAAAAATTCATGTGTTATTTCTATAGTACACATATAAAGTAATTTTAAGTTCAGAAAAGCACAACTGATATGTGCTGGCCTTCATGTCCTTTTTTTAAAGATAGGTTCAGCACAAAAGACATTGCCTTTCCAGTTATTACACAAAGATTAAGTACTAGGGACAGATGGGGAGAATTTATTTAGTTATTTATTTGCATCCCTAACCACCCTCCTCCTCTCACCAGCTTTTATCTGGCCTGAGTTAACTTTTATATATTCCATCTTCATTCATCTGCTTCACTCCTCCCGAATTCTCTGTAGCTTTTGGAAGAACACATAAATAATAAGATATTAAACACCACTCTTGGTCTGTTGTGACTTCTTCCTTTCATTTAAGCATATTCAGGGACTTTCAAGAGGACTCCTGCTCTGTGAGTAAGACTTTGGAGTATACAAATACTGAATTATTGAAAGCTTGGAAATACACTACCACCCTGATTGAGGGTGAGAGCTATGACTCAGAACTATGCCATCTTTTATTTTGATTTAATCACAAAATCATAAAACAGAATATTAATATACTGTATACGTGCAATAAAATGATATTTCACTATAGCATGCACATGAAAAAGTAATATATTTCCTAAAACCAAATCACCATAATGAAAATTATTCAACATGTTCCTATTAAAATTACTTTAAAATTCATATATTGCTCTGAAAAGTTTTAATTTTGAAAATATTTCTTCCTATGAAAGGAGGACAGCCAGCTCTAAAAATAGCCTTAAGTGATACTTTTGGGGACTGAATGCAACCTGATTTAGTCTGGACAAGCCGAAATCTGAATCTTTATGCTCATCTGACCCTAGTATTAAAGCAAATGAGCTTTAGACACTTTCAGAATCAATTTTCTGAAGTTAAGATAATTCACTGTTGTCTAATTTTAATACATGCTGTAGCAGTTAATCTTCTGACATTTTATGTGATTAGCATAAGCCATAAGACACTAACATGTTCATTGTAGTTTTCAAAAACTTAATCCTGAGATAACTAGAAGAGTCTAGCAAAAAAGCCTCAGGAATCATGTTGAACAGCTCACACACACCTCATGCAGCCATCCCATGCAAATATGATCTTCATTATGAAAGATTTCCTCCCTGCTTAAAAAAAGAAGTTATGATATGGCTACTTTGCTGGCTCTTTACCCTCTTATAATAACAATTTTCCTGCCATATTAATGACAAATACATCATAATTATCTCTCTTCACCTTCAGCTAGAACAGCACAGAACAGCCCTTAATCTAATTGCATCTCTAAATTCATAGGAAAACAGTCAATCATGGTAAAGACTTGTTTGACTGCAAAGCCAGTAATGATTCAAACAATTAAGACTATCACTGCCTCTGTAATTCACAGATTCAGGAAAGCAACACCACTGTAATATGAAACACTGAAATACTTTCTGGATATCAAGAGGAGTTTGTAACTTCTGATTTCCTTGGTTCTGTCAACTTTGCCAGCCCATTAACATTAAAATAACTGCTGACATCTGGTTCAAGTCTGGGCACCAGTTCAGTGGAAATCTCCACTTCATCTTAGTAATGCCAGAAGACTGGTTTGGAGGTTATGGAACATCAGTTTGTTCTGTTTCCCCTCCACATCTGGCAGCCCATGTATTTTCTTTAAAATGGTAATACAATTAATCAGTATGATGGTTTCGGAATGTAATGTAAAAGGAATTAAAAAAATCCAATTTCAGAACTGCCAAATTCATTTAGCACAAGCAGTGGTTTTAACTTAAGCCCAGGGAACCCCAGTCCTGGTTTTCTTCAAAAATACTGAAGCACATATAAAACAAACCAAAAGTATGGCTTATTACAGAGCATTAAGTGCAAAGCATTTCATAACAACAGAATTTTCCAAAGTACAGCTGAGGGTGAAGACAATCCCACTAAAGAACAAGTCTATCTGTGGTTGGACCCAGCATATCCAAACTGAATCTGGCCTGGGTGCAATCAGAGGCTGGAGATTCAAATAGACCAAACTTAAAAATATTAATAAATTTTTAATTTGAAAGGACACTTTCATGTCCTTAGACTCGCATACCTACATAGATTTTTTTACTTTCTTTCTCCAACACTGCTGTATCTATTTGCTCTGCAAACATGAATATCACAGCTATTCTCTCTCCTCATCCCCAGATGGGAAAGCCCTAACAGCAGCTAAACAACCATCCTGAAAATAAAGAGCAATATCAGCTACTCATATCACCAATTTATAACAACCATACATATCCCTATGTATGCATTATTTTGCATTTTCAGGACTAATTTACTCTGACAATATCTACACCAACATCAGCAAAATACTAAAGATTTAAAAAATTGTTTCTACAATTTTTTCTCTCAGTGGTGCAAATGCTAAGGCAAAATTTAGGGAACAAAGAAAAAAAAAAGAAAATATGATTTTTAAAGTTGTTTGAACTCTAAATAGGTGTCAGAAGTGTAGCACAAAATAACTTAAAATAGAACAGTGTTTCTCTGTGCCTGAAAAGGGAGATGAATAGGGAATTGTTTAAATTTATTCTCTCTCCATTCATTAATATTCCATGAGACAATTACAATAGACTCAAAATAATTTATTTAAATTACAAAATAATTTTAGCAAATAAATTTGCTCTGCAGAACATGCTGAAACTGTTTATTAACACCATTTATTATCCCTAACAAGAGCAACATCACTTAGTTTGTTACAGAAGCCACGTAACATTGCTTCTTTTCTGCCCAAGTGGATGCGTAGCTCCTAAAGTTAGATTTCCTATGTATAACACAATTTCACACATTTGTTTTCAGAAAATATGATCCTGAAGACAGCCAAATGTAAACAGATTTTTTGTTTGGTTCTGCAGGTGTAAGTCAGCGAGAAGAGCAATCTTTTGGGAAAATACAGATTTCCCTCTTCTACTTCCCTCATTTACTAAAACACCCAAACCTAGCAGGACTGGGAATAACCCAAACCAACTGTACACTCTCACCTTCTACAGTGAGAAAAAAACAGTGGGAAAGCAAGTGGCATGGGAATGCTGTGACTGCAACTTTTGGAAAGCATTCAATTTTTCCCAGTAGCATCTGTGGCACGGTTTATTTTCTCAGCCTTGCCTGCTGCAGAGCAGTAACTCCTGAGGGCCTGGAGGAAGGCACAACTGAGCCCAACATTTTGAAAAACTTGAAAACATTTTATCTTCATGACTGTAAATATCATCAACAACATTCCAGAAGAAATGATGCTTTATCTTCTAATAGCTCTATTCTTGAGATCAGCTTGCTCAGTGTCAGCACTGTATTATAAATATTATCCTAGAAGTGCAACCTAGAATGCATTCTGGAGACTGGCAGCCAAATGCAAACACTGTATTCTAGAGCTAAATACACAGAAAATTACACCTATGAACATGTGCATATATAGCAAGTTTATTATTATACAGATGTCTCTGGCTCACTAAATTTCTAAAGAATGTCAAAAGAAGTTTCTCATTTCATTGGTCCACAGCTTGGATAACTATAACCTAACATAACAACATGCTTAATACAGGTTTTCTCGGTGTTTAATGTGTCTAGCAACAACAATAACAACAAAAAAGGTAACATTTCTGCCCATCTTGCAGAAGGAAATTAAGAAATCACATGATTAATAAATCACCAAGAAATTCCCTGGAAAACAACAGTTTCTTGGCTCTTCTACTTCTCAGTTGTAAATTAGCATTCACAAGGCATCTTTCAGAATCATGACCAGAAATCTCAGATTAAAGAAAAAGCCAAATGCATTATGGTATCACTAGAGGTATCCTGCATTGTATATCTGTGGCACATCACTACTTTAAGGGAAAAAAAAAAAAAGGTTATAGATTATCCCTTCCATAAAATTAAGTATCAAAGGACTCATTACCATTACAGTAATTAAGAGCATTTGTGTTAATTTCTAAGGTATGTGTCTGCCAATGGTTTAAAATATCTTCCATCAGTTTATTTCCAGTGGATAAGGTAGAAAACACATCAGTAATTTCAGGCCCAGTTCCTGCCTGCAATATATAACACGGTTCCTGCACACCTTGAATGGTATAACACCTCTTTAAATTAATGCAAGGAGGAAACAGAAAGACTGCAGAGGAATAAGTTTGGAGCAATCCAGGCTTGCAACTAAATTGGATTATTGCAAAGGGAAGGAACAGAGATGCGTAAGATACCTTGGAAAAAAAGACCTAAGCAGAAGGAATGTTTTTAGCACCCCAGGCAACAAAGAGCTGTATAGAAAATATCCCATACAGTCCATAGGGAGATCAAAATACAAAGACAAAACCAAAACCAAAGATGCTCTTGCCAGGAAATGCAAAACTACAGATATTTTAGTAAGGCAGATGATAACATCACTTCTCCATTGTAACTTACAGAATTATATTCTACCCTTCCAGACACCTTATCATGACCCATGTATGTGAAATAGCCTCACCTCAAACTTGGCACCTAGAGCTGGTGCATGCAGGGTATCAATGAAATTTACTTTTCACTTCATTACCAAAACACTTGAGATGTGAGAAGCTTCAATTCCAGCCAACTGTCTTGTCCAAGCCCCTCACAGAAATATAAAAGGATGTTTAACTTTCAAAGGATCCAGACTGCGCTTTCTTTTCTGTGCTGTTTTTTGAAGTTTTGAGATCATCTGTTTTATGTAATGTAGCTGCAAAAATATTGCCTCTGAGTTAGCTCTGCAATAATTCACTCTTGCTATAGCAATGATTGAGTAAACAGAAGCTTCTACCAGAGGCATTCTTTTCTATTATTTATTGTAATATTTTTTCATAATTTAATGAGAAAAAATTCAAAAGCAATATTTTCATCCTTTCATGTTAAATTAATTTACAGTGCTATAAGCCATAATGAAAGCAGAGAAATCATCAGCAAAACAGCATACTAATAAAGACAGATTTCTACAAAGTTTCTTAACTAAACTCATAAAATAATTTTTTCTATTTTTGTCAGATCTAGCTTGTCTTTATATGTTCCCAAGTATTGAGACATGCAGTGAAAATTACATAACAATGAAAAAGAAGAAACTACAGAAGAACATAGAAATTGAGTAAAAAATATTTTAAGCAAATCTGATTCATATTAGCATATATTCTAAATATCTGCCCCCATCTGATGTAGAAATGTCAACCTTCAGCCTTACGTTGTAAATATTTTAGAAATAAACCCATGAAAATATTTAAATTAGTAAAGTAGCCTCAAAACTGAAATTAAATTGATTAAATAATTTTAAAATACCCATAGTTTCCTCTCCCTTTCCTCCATCTCACCCAAACACCTGGGTGAAGAGCTTCTATCCTGAGTCAGTCACAATCAGTGTTGACAATCTGTAAAATTCCTTTTGCTACCAGCAGGGCTTGAGTCTCCCAGGATGAGGCTTAGTGCAAGGAATTTGTGGCTGTGGAAATGCAGCTGCAAGTTTGCTCCAAGGACACCACGCGGCATTTCTGTGCCCTGATCACAGGGCTGGATTAAACCTGGTAACGATGCTGGAGTCACCTGAGGCAATGCGAGCCCCACAACACTTGGGTGTATAACTGTGTGCTCAACGTCTAACAGGAAAGACAAGATAAGGAAACAACAAGCTGTGACTTATAGCTCCCCTTGCAGAAATCACATTTTTTGGCAGTATTTTTCAGGCGGTGCTAACCCTCTGTAGTGTTCCATGTCTCACCAATCAAATGTTAAAATAAAATGACTACTTTTTTTTTTTTAAGCAAATCAACAAGCTGGGATTTAAACACTGCTGCAACTCTTACTTATGAGGCATAGAATTACAATAACACAGTTAAAAAGAAGAAGAGATGATCCGTTCAGGCTAATGCACTGTTGTGACTGTAATAGGTGTAACGTAAGTGAGAACAGGTTTATTTCATAGCTTTGATCTCACAGCTTCCAGCAGATTTCCAGGTTCTGGAAAGAAAGGATTTGCCACTTCATTTATAGATCAGGGAAATGCACTTTGATATAACCAGTACAAAAAATAGCAGGACAACTGTAAGCTTTTCCCAGCAAAAGACCTTTGAAGTTCAACAATGAAATTAAGCAACTCAGTCTTCTGGGTTTTGTACTTAGTCCTCTAGCAAGTGTGTCTTGCTATTCTTTTTTGTTGAACTATGAAGTAGGTGCAAAAAAAAAAAAAAAAAAAAGTCATTAAAATTGTGCCCAATCCAGCAGACTGAGGGAGAAATTAAAATTAGGTAGGTTTAATATAATAGACAATGTATGACATTTCTGGGGAGAATATAATTTATATCTTTAATCTGCTTAGTTACTAGTTGGTGCTCACATTTCTTCCCGTGGTAAAGTTCACCTAAAAACAGTAATATCAGATTCAGATACAAGGAATTAATATTCTGGCATTAATAAAAAGATGTTCCACAGTCTCTTTTTAAGGTTAATTCATTTATTTCACAACAAATTATCAGTATAACCTGATATAAATTCTTTTTGACTGACTTTTTTTTTTTTCAATCAAACTGCTCTAAGCTATGTAGACTTCTAACATGGAAAAAATTACACAAAATAAGAAAACAAAAATGTTCATCTTCAGAACTGATTAATATGAATACTTCTTGGTGCCTATGGCCTGTTTTGGTTTTGCATTATCTTTTCAACTAGCACAGATAGCACAGAGATGAAGATGTTGATTTCAATTAGAGTCCAGACATTTTCACTCTCATACCAACACTTCTGGCGACTCTTAGTGCATAATACTAATTCCAACCTAAATAACAAGATGATAAGCAATGTATTATTTTTTCTGCTATAATTGTTCATAAATACTGTGTTCTGTTTTAGGTGTGTAATCTGGTCAGTGGAAAGCTGCTAATTTAATGAGGCAAAAATAGCTAAATTTCTGATCTCTCCTGCCATTTCTACAGCCTCCTCCCTCTATTCTACTTCAGAAGAGAATCCCCACATAAAGGTAAATATGAAAAACTACTGTTACTTCAGGCACTTCAACCCATTTTATATGGAAAAGAAATACAAAGGACAGAAAGCATTAACACTTTCCCACCTGGTGACAACAGAGACAAGACAAGCCAGAACAACATCAGGCATAAACATTTCTCAGAGAGTCAGAGAAAAAAAACCCCAAACTAATATCACTGCCTCAAAAACTTATGAGGCATTTATGTGGGCAGGAGGGTCAGCAGAAGACAGCTTAAAACCTGGAGTGATCTGGCAGAAGAAATTTTCTAGACATATTTTCACATATCTTCATAGTTACCTGTGACTAAATTCATGGTCATCATTTTGGGGAAAAGTGGTCTCAGCAGTCTGAGTTTACATCTTGTTTCTCTTCTATTGCCTCATGGGCAATTGCATGATTTAGAAGTATACAAAGTGGTAGGACCCAGATGGAACTATAAACTGTTTAACCTGTAACAGACCACCAAATGAAGTGAAAAAAAAACCACAAAACCCTCATCACATTTGCACGTTCAAGAGGGAGAGAGACCACATACATTTTACACCAAGTTTAGGCAGGCAGTGTAGTCAGTGAGTTATTTAGCTACTTCTCCTAGGCCCTCTCTAAGCCAGAGGAGAGGAATATGTTTCTCCAGGAGGAAATCAGCCCCAGCTTAGCTGGACTAAACTGCCCTCTGGAAGAGCTTCTCTCTTATCCTTGTCTGTGCAGAACTGGGAAGACAAGGAACTGCAACCAAGCTGAGCTCAGTGGCAAAATCTCCTGCAGCAAAACACATTGAGAAACAGCTCTTGGACATTTCTCCATGGTGTGAGGAGGCACAAACACAGATGTTCTTGCATTGCTAGGGAGATGAAGAAAATGGGATAACTGCATTTGGCCAGCTGTGTAACTTTCTAGATTCCCCTAGCTCTTAGCAGGAACATAAACAGCTCACACACCATTAACACGAAAAAGTAGGTGCCAAAAGTCAACTCTACATCACCTGCAGTAAGAATTTCACTACAAACAGGTGGCAGATAAACAAACTGGCTATGGGGCCTCTAAATAATTTTAAGGCTGACAAAACACTGGAGAGAGGACAGTACTCCATTCCTATAATCTGGTTACTCAGTGATTAAATTGATACCTGGACACAAACAGCAGAGCTTGTGTCTGCATGCACCAGTGTTCACATCCTGCTAACTGCACCTAAAGAAAATTCACATACCTTAAAAAAAAACCCACATAGCCCACAAAGTGAAGAGATTATCTGCATAAGCCTAAACCCACATGAGAATATATATGAAGGATAATAGAATGTATCTATAAATACAATGCATATAAAAGAAGAACCTATATAATAGATTTTCTGAGCTTGTATCTGATTTCCAGTGTCATAAGCTCTAAATAATGTCCCTCAATCTCATGAGAAACAGCTCAACAGTGCTATATTAGGGTAGTTGGTAGGCATCATAACATCAGATGACCTCCCCCCCATAAAAAATATATATAAAATCAGAGAACAGACAACACAAAAATAGCAATTATAAACACTAGAAAGAGTACTAAGTAGCTATATATTTTCATCACATTATTCTACCTCTGAAAATGCAATTGTTTAATAGTGATTTCAGAGAAGTTAAACCCGAATCTAGTTACATTTACTGAGACAAAATATAGTAAAACTATGATAAGTAACTATAACCGAAGGCTGGATTTTCTGAATTCTCAAACAACATGCATTTTAACCAAATGGAAAATTCTGAACACCAGTTTACAATCTCCTAACCACTTCATACAGCGCTGCCACAACGAAGGACAAATGTCCCCCTGCAGAAAGTTGCTAATGTTATCAGTGATAACAGGTGATGAACCCACTAGAATCATTGCAAAACAAACTAACATAATAATTCTGCATTAATAGCCCCAAAAAAAGTCTTTTGATTCATATATGGGGTAAATGGCAGTTTATGCAGTGAACATCAACAAAATGAAATCATCCACTCAAGAGAGAAAACCTACAAGCTGAAATGGAATCCAGTGAAAATACATGATTCAAATGAAAAATGTGGCATGCAAGGAGAAATGTACATGTGGAACTTCGTGCTGACAGAAGAGATACAAATTCATGTCAGCAGCTGAAAGAAAAAAAGTCTAAACTTCAGAAAATGAAATGGGACACTTGGTACGGAAAAGTTACTTTTGCCAAACATTGTCAGTTGAGATAGTGGGAGTTGCTACAGTAAACAACTGCTGCACAGTGCATATACAGAACAGCTAGCATTGTGAAAAAGTGTAAATTCACATGCAGAAAAACTGACATGGCAGCTCTATACTCATAAAAAGGAAAATTTGGAGGAATTTCTTAGAACACAACCACTTTCCTTAGTATTGTCTAAAAACCTTTCACAAAGCCAGTATAACTTTTCTATGAGAATGATTTGTACTTTTATTTTATTCCTTATTTGTATTCTTTGTAGGTCACTGACTTCTTACATATTCAGGAAGATATCTGCCCTAAGCCAAAATTAATACTTTTCCTCAGTTATGCACAGTACAATTTATCCCTTTTATATTAACATGTTAATAATCACAATACAATAATTTTTTTCCTTTTTACCTGCCTTGGGAAAATACACATTTGCTCTCACAAATGAAAAATTATGTGCTCTTTAGCAAAGTGTATTGAACAGTCTGGTAGGAGGCATAATTGCATAAGGCACAGATACCCTTTTAAACTCATCATCAGAATATATTAAAGGCTACCACTGGGTTTTTGCCTAGTTTTTACTGATTATTCACTTTTCAAATAAATGTGCTATAAGCAATATGAAGTGAATAGAAGAACTAAATGGCAAATTAGAGTGCACTAGTAAATACTGATGGTCATGGGAAGATGCAATGGCAGAAGCCTTCAAAGTCCTGGTAACCACTCAGTCTAATCCCTGTCACTTCAAATTGATGGGCCACAGTGAAATAAGACATATACTTAGAAAGGTTATGAGAAAGTCCATCCATCCCCCTCTTTAGATGTGGGAGAAATTGTTTTAGAAAAGCCTACACGAAGAGTGATGAGGCATCCTACAGAAATGATAAAGTCAGGAGAAAATGCAGGAATTGGAACCTGCTCAGAATAATGGCAAACCATCTTATCCCTTCTATTCCATTTCTACTTGTGATTTTTCCATGCTCTCCTCTAATAATCTTGCTCAACAAAACAGAACCTCAGACTTCATGCTACAAATGCTTTTTCCCATCTAATCTGTGTTTGAAATCTGTGTTTAAAGCTGGTAGGGTTTGAATGCTGATCTACAAATGAAAAGTTAGGAGCATCCCTCTGGTGTGCTCAATAAACTTTTACAGAGGAAATACATAAATCCACCAAGGGAGAATATACTAGGTTATTTAGCACATTTGAAAAATGGAGTTTTTCTTCTACCATGATTACGAGAACACATGCAAACGAGAAAATAAAAGAAGAAATTTATGTTCTTATTTGGAAACATCTACTTAATATGTGAGATTTCTGACAATTGAGAGCTGTTTATTTTCATGAGAATAAGCTTTAAGAGCACTTACATCTCATTCTAGTACCAAAGTACTAGATATCTTGATAAAACAAGCCTTTTACCTCCCAAAAGAAAATTAGTGCTGATAAGGGATTTTTCTTCTAAGTTCAGAAACAGGGAGGGCAGAAGCAGAACACACATTAATGCATGAACTCATAGACAAGCTGCAGCAGCAATATATTTTTGTTTTTATGATACAGACCATCCAGACTAAGCAAACTGAAACAAAATACTTGACAAAAAGTAGTGACATCTACCTATCTGGTTTATTGCTGATTTCTGGCCACTTCTCTTTGATATCTAGCTAAGACCAGTTGTATTATCCCTACTGAGAATCAGCACCTGAATCTCCTGTGAAAGTATTCAGTATTTGACACTTGCTGTCAACAACAAAAGGAACATTAATCCCCTTCCTTGTGGCTGCTAATTACAATACTGAAAAATTTGTGACCATGTGTTTTCAAAGTAATATTAACCAATATTTCAAAAAATCCACTCTGAGGAAAAAAATCACTCTGAGATGCTATCTAACCTTTTCTCAGATTAGGTTGTAAGAGCACTTGTTTTAAAACTCAAAATTTTGGAATTTCTCTTCTATTACTCAGTGGAATAAGATGGCACTGACAGTTGCTATTCTATTCCAGGTACTGTACAACAAATTTTATTTTAGAATTGGCAACAAGTTAGTATAAAAGGCAAAAATGGAGAATTAAACTTTTGTTTTTAAAAAATAAAAAAACAGGTATGGGAAGAAAATTATATATTATGTTTAAAGTTTTCAGGGAACAATTGTAAGCAGAAGTGACTGAAAAAGTGTTTCAGCATGGAGAGTGTTTCAGAACAGGGAATGGAAGTACTTGAAAATTATTTAATATTTTTTAGTAAATTCAATTGAAATGAGCAAGAATATTACAGATACATTCTCTCCTCTATTTTAGTGAGATTCTTAATCTAATCCATAGATCATGTCACAAAATGAACTGCGCTGGACAATTATATATAAATTATATTTGAAATAAATTTGGAAACAAAGTTTTATCTCTCAAAGAACCTATCCTCATAATTAATTGAGAAGTGTCAGGAATACGTATCTACCTCAGCTTTCTACTACTCTAAAAAACAGCTACTTGGACACCTTAAAAACAAGAGAGCACCTTTGAAGTATTGAAAGGAATAGAAGAGACAAGAGTGCCTTGCCTGCTGTTCATGTGCCTTGTTTTAGATAAAAACATCACTGTGAGAAAATTAGGGTACTGCCCATACTGTATATTCTGAGGTATAACTTGAGGCACTGCACATTTTTCACATTATAAGCAGCAAAACTTCTGCCTCTAATGGAAAACTACTTAGGTTATAGGCTAAGTGAGCATGAAGGTGGCAATAAAAATAAATCTGCTATGTATTTCATGCCAAAGTATTAACTTGGCTTCATTTATCATATTCTGGCATACTTTTAGTCAGGTCTATACTACCAGTGATTTGTCAGTCATCATAGATTATTTCAGAAACATTTTGTAAGCTGTAGTTCTCCAGTTATTGTTTACCTAGATGTCACATGTAGTATTCTTCATCAGATTTCAGTGAAAAAAGTCTGTGATTATATTCATCTACAGGCTTAATATAAACTGATTGCATTCATAAAGTAACAGGATAAATCCACACTAGTTTTAAAACTGTATCTAATATCACATAAACTGCATAAAGTGTCACATACAATTACTGCTAAAAAGAAAAGTACTTCATACAATCATAGATTCTTAAGGTTGGAAAAAACCTCAAAAATAATCAAGTCTAACCATTAACCTAACACCACCAATTTCACCACTAAACCACACTCCTAAGTGACATGGGATCCAGGGATTGTGACTCACTACTTCCCTGGGAAGCCAGTGCTTGTTCCAACATTTGACAACTTTTACTATGAGAAAATTTTTCCTAATACCAAATCTAAGCATGCTCAGGCACAACATGACGCCATTTCCTCTTAGGAGGAGACCAACTCCCATCTCTCTACAACCTCCTTTCAGCTGAAAGCCTGAGCCTCCTTTTCTCCAACCTAAACACCCCCAGCTCCCTCCTGAGAAAACAGGACTGGCCCCAAAGCTGAGCCCTGGGGAACATCCCTGGTGTCTGTCCCCAGCTAGATGTGACTCCATTCCCCACCACTCCCTGGGCCTGGTCCCACAGCCAATTTTTACCCAGCAAAGAGCACATCCATCCAAGCCATGAACAGTTTGTTTCTCGAGGAGAATGATGTGGAAGTTCTCTTCCACACAATCCAGGAACCTCCTAGACTGCTTCTTTTCTGCTGTGTTTCTGCATTACTAGAGGACATCTGGTAAGCTGAAATTCCTCATGAGAAAAAGGACTAGTGAGACTTCATCCATTTGCTTATAGAATATTTCATATTTTTTTCATCTTGGTGGGAGGACTAAAGCATATTCCCACTAGAACACCTGCCTTGTTGGCCTTCCCCTGATTTTTAACCATAAACACTCAACCCTGTTGTCACTAGCATCAAGCTCTAGACAGTCAAAACACTCAGACCACCTCTCCTTCCTTGCCTATCTCTTCTAAGGAATTTATAGCCATCCACTGCACACTCCAGGCAGGCAAGTGATCCCACCATATCTCTGTGATGGCAACTGAGCCACAGTTTTCCAGCTGCCCAAGGGGCTCCAGCTCCTCCTGTTGGTTGTCCCTGCTCTGTGCACTGGTACAGGTGGACTTTGGGCTGTTGATTGCCTCACCTCTCTGCAGGGAGAACCCCTAATTCCTGTATGAGCATTCTCAGGTGCTTGCACAGTGTCTAACTCATCAATAAGTCTTGTATCTTTGCAGCCACATGGATCTCCAGCCCCAACCTCCACTGAGTTGTCAGACCAAAGTACCTCACTAGCACACTATCTCCCAAACATGCTCTCCCCAGGCTTATCTCAAGTGAGCCTGGCTTTATATCTTTCTCCCTTCAAATCCAGGTTACTCTTCACAAAACCCTGATAACTCCTGTACCAAGATCCTTTTCCCCCTTTAGGACAGGTGTATCCCATCTATCACCAGCACGCCTGGGGTCATGTAAACCAACCCACGATTATAATTAACACAGCTGAGAGTTTGTATCACTAGAAGCATGAAAGCAGAAAGTGAAATTAATTTTCATCTCCCTCATATGGTTACTTAACAAACCAGGCCTCGTGGGGACACATGATGTATTTCAACTAGGGAAAAAAAAAAAAAAAAAAGTAGCACATAATTACACAACTCCTTGGAGTAATGGGCTTGTATCCTGGAAAATTCTCCAGAAAGTATCCTAACTGTGTGAATCACCTCAACTATTACACTGCTGTCAGTTCAGACAAATGATGCATGCAAATACATGCTTGTACAAACAAACAGGGTGTTTATAATGCAACATTTTAATATAATTACATCATTGGGTAATTAGAATGTGCAGTTATATAAGGCTCACCTTTCTCCTTCTGCTACTGAATGAACTGCTAACTACTCAGGAAAGATTAATCTTTATTAGTGACAATTGAGTTAATGATTTCTGAACATGAAAAGGATAACAAATGCCTAAAACCTGAGATTTTCCTACACAAGCAACTGCTGCTATATAAAAAGTTTCTGTACAGCAAGCCATTATTTTCCTAATTGTTTAAAGAAATAAGATAAAGTTTGAGAGTATAAAGGAGAAAACCGATGGGTCACTAAAAGTGACATAAACATCCATAGTGACAAGGACACAAAGCAACTACTGAACTCAGAGACTTAGGATTTTCATTATTTGTGTAGAAAATTATTTATCAAAACACTGGTTTACACCTAGTGGTTAAAAATATCAGATTAAAACAGAATCGTAACATTTCAAGAGTCCTAGGGACTATTTTCACATTGTCCATTTAGAAATGGAACTGCATAAAGAGCAAGACAGAGACTGCAGATCTAAATCCATTTGTTATATTTGACCATAACTTCTATGCATTCTAACAAACCCAGGGAGTCAAAGTTTCTTTCCAAAGACTCATGAGACACTGATCTTTAATCAGAAAGCACCATTTTCTTTTACCTCCTTGGATCTGAATTCAGCCTGGTAGGTGAGAGAAGGGAAAAAAAAAAAAAATCATGTGGGAAAAAAAAAAGTAAAGTGGAAAATTCTAATCCTAACTGAGAGCATTTAGGATTTTTTCTATGCTGGGGCAGGACCTGCAGTTTTACTGCACATACTGAATGATAACAAACCATATTAAGGACATGGACTGTATTTGAATATGTCTGTTTTGATACATGTACTATTTACATAGTGAGTTTCTTGGAATATAGTCATTGCCTGATGTGTTATGTAGGGTAAGCATATTTCTGACCCACAATACAGAGTTTAAAAAAAGGCTTATCACTATTTATGTTTTATGTGGCTGATTGTATGGATTAGTGAGCAATAACCCCTTTCCACAAAGAACATAAATACATACTTCTGAGACTTCTGTGACTTAGTAAATCTCCTTTTTGTCTGAATCTTTTATACACATAAACTGTGTGCAAACTACACATTTTTGTCATGTTTTTGCTTTTCATCTTTATACATCAAAGTGAATTGTGAGAGAGAACTCCCACAAGCAGGGTGCGAAGCCTGAAAGAATCAATGCAGCAATACCTGAGAAACAGAATGAAAAGCCATACTCTCTTTCCTGATCATTCAGCTGGCATCATAAAACTGTTCTATTGATAAAACTGTGCTCCATTTCACGTTTTAGCAAATAGATAGACAATATTTGCACCACTATCAGGAAACTGTACCTGTTTGAACAAAAAGCTTTCACAATAAAGACTTGATACACTGAGAGCACTGGGTCATGACTGCAAATATGTGTACATCATAATAAATGAATTTATTTTACAGCTGTAAAATTTTTCCCCTGTACTCAGCACTGGTGAGGCCACACCTTGAGTACTGTGTCCAGTTCTGGGCCCCTCAGTTTAGGAAGGACGTTGAGATGNACTTTTATTTTTTTTAACCACTTGGTACTAAATTTTTCACAGTATGTTTTTCATCAATAAATAAACTAAGGCATAGAGTATCCAGTGCCTTAAATCTCCAGCTTTGAACTTCCTGTCAACATCAAAATCATGCACTATGAGTGAAGACAAGAAATTTCTTCACTGAAAAGGTCACTGAGCTTTGGAAGAAGTTGCCCAGGGCAGTGGCTGACTCACCACCCCTGGAGCTATTAAAAGATGAGTAAATGTGGCACTTGAGGACATGGTTTAGCGATGGCCTTGGCAGGTCTGGGTTAGTGGTTGACTTGATGATCTTAAAGGTCTTTTCCAATCTAAACTATTATATGATTTTATCAATACAGGAATAAAGGGTCCTGCCTTCCAAACAGCCAATCAACCTCATATTTAAGAAATTTAAGACCTCAAGCAGACTTCCTCTCAATAAATGTAATGAAGAAAACACAATGGACTATAACAACATACTTCAACAGCACCATCTTAACTAATTAATTTTCTTTCTCTTCAGGCTTCTCTGGAACACTAAATACAATATTATCTCTCTTTAAGGGTTTTTTTTCCCCCAGAGGAAAATAACTGTATGAGAACTGTCCAGGCATTTACTATGAAAATTTGCATCGTTATCTCTTTTTATTACTGCAATGGAGCGTGTTGACAATAGACTACCAAATTACCATTTCTCATGTATTTGAAAGTAATGGAGAAAAACTAATTCAGTTAAGCTACAAAGAATAAACCTGATGTAAATTATATAATTTCTATAAATATCAGATATGCTTGATAAACTCTCATGTTTGTCAAACGCCTCTATACTGAAGTTCTTACCTGCCACTGTTTCATGAGGTCCCGAACCACTTTGGCATCCTCTAGCGTCTTTTCTTTGTGTGTAGCATCCTGCAGGACGTTTGCAGTTGTCTCAGCTTCTGTGAGCCAAGCAAGGAACTTTTCGAGATCCAAGTAGAATTGCTGCAACATTCTTAGGGCTGATTCCAGAGCTGCTTCACGCTCACAAACCCTGCACAAGTACAAATAATCAAATACAGTGCTCTTTGGAGAAAGCAAACCTTAATCATTAAATCAAAATATAACAAAGACACACTAAATGTTTTCATGTACTTTGGTAAGTTTGCTGACACATTAGCTTCAGAACTTATACTGTATAAGGCAGGTAAGGTTCTTTATATTTTCACCTGAGTAGTAGTAAGTGGAATCCATCTGATACAAAACTAAGCAAAAGCACTTCTTTCAAAATACTATGCCTAAAATATGCACAATTGAAATTAAGAAGTAATTCCCTGGTTTATTTTAATAAAAGATTACTTTCTTATACTAGAGTGGAAATATTTGTTTATTTTAAGAACTCACAAAATAGTTCTAGACCACTACATGATATGATAAATTCGATGATTAATTTTTCATGACTTGAAACATCTGGATATTGTTTTCAACACCTTAAACCCTTATAACACTAAAATTTGTGTTTTGTTTTTTTGTTTGTTTTTTTAAATTATTATTATTATTTTAATTTGAATGTGATAAATATCAAAGATGATCTCTATCAGTTACAGGATAAAATACAATTTTTAAAGACAAGGACTATCTTATCCTTGGGGGAGTTGTAACTTAGATTAGGAAAGAACCCTAAAGATTTCAGCAACTCGGGTGCTGAAAAAAACATTAAAGCAGATCTGTGTTATATCAGCATTCACATGCAATGTAGGTGTCATGTATTCACTGAATTTTTTGCTTTGAACTTGAGCAAAATATGTATTTAGAAACATGAGCAGCGAAGTATGACATTGTTTATCAACACAAATCTGTCGAGCTTACTTACCTATTGTATTATGTGCATATTTGTTTAACATCTACATGACACCTAAATAATTTTTTAAGCTCTGAAAATACTTATTAAGGTCACTTGGTAATGTGCATTACTTCAAGTGGAATGAATGCACTTTGATGCACATCTATGTTAAGTCTACACATCTGTGGTGGTCTTCACATATCTCAATAGATTTCCTGCCCAGTTATTTAGGGAGAGACTAGGATACTAGATTCTAGCAGACATAATCTCCCATGTTGTAATTAATCAGAGGAGGTGATGAAAGTTCCAAAAGCTGATCTCTCTTTCTAATCCTGTTTCCTGTCATAAAGTGATTGTACTCCTTGGGAAGTAATGACACCACCCTAAACACCAGTTCACTAGTGGAAGTGAGAAAAGAAAAAAATAACCTACCACAACAAGTTTTGCCAAGCGGCACTGACTTAACATGGTTTTTTGACAGGCATATAGTTAAATTGCAGCAGAGGATAGTAAAAACAGAAAAAGTCAGTCAGAGCACAGGCAAGGACAACCATTACAGGAAAAAATATATCCTCCTTGAGAGACTAATGTCACAAGAACTGCCATATTTCTATTATATTTTTAATCCTTTGACATCTTATTTGCTTTCCCCAACCATTTCATTTAAAAAAGGGACTTACTTTTCATTCAAAAACTGAGAAAACAATTGAATGCCTCACTACAAACTCATCCATCATTTTTTTTTTTTAAAGCTTAAAAATGGACTGCATTTTCACCTCGGTTGCACCTGTTGCCACCTACAGGAACTCTCCACATCATGGCACTGCTTAGCCTGCATTAGAATGTGTCCCCAGGGGGCTGTCAGCAGGAAACACTCAGCTGCAGAATAGTGAACATGATCTCTTTCCCAGCTTTATTCTACGTGGGCATAAACATGGCTTGTGGTCAGGCTACTCTTCAAATTTAAGATAACTGCAATGAAAGAATTTGTTGTTCTTTTTTTTAAACTAAAGAATAATTACATAGAAATTACACCTAAATATACTAGCAAAATACATTAAAAGATAATAAGACACAGAAACTCTTTTACCTGGAAAATACTGTATTGACCTGTTTACCACTTTTAGCTCAAAACTAGCCTTACACTTATTCAACACAACTTGGAAATGGAATACAGTTGCATGAACTAAATGTATTTTTTTCCAGTTCTGCAGAGCACAATTCTAAAATATGCTTTATAGCATTATTCTAATTCAATTTACAGTGTGCAGTATGGTAGTTAATAGCCTTTACAGAATCACACAAAACATTTTTTCTCATGCAGTTCCCTCATAACATGAAAGGCACATTTTTAACTACTGTACACCTGGATTCCTATAAATATAAAGCAATACCCTAATAATAACATTCTGCAAATACACAGTGAGATTTTAAAAAAAACTAAAATGCAAGCACAGATATGAAAAAGATATTCAAAAGGAGAGCAATTCGAAGGATTACTCAAAGGTAGAATTTGTGTTTTTGGGAAACTCTCAGACTTCATGAAAAAATATAGCATTTTACTGATCTGGGCAAAGAATGAAGTTTTATCATGAATCTTCTGGCACTTCTATGATGCACAGAAATCTTATGGCACATAATTCTTTCAGTCTACAAAACTGTGTTTCTTATCTATAATCATACTAATACATCTACCAGAAAATATGTAGTACTTTGCATTTTAAATATTGGCACAGCTAACATGCCATAAACATTCAGCTACATTGACTGTTCTGCAGCATATCAATAAACTTCACTCTACTTGGCTTTCTCACTACAAAAGTATGAAGTTATAAAGAGAAAAGAAGGTCTAAACAGGAATAATAAAACTGAGCATCAAATCCAGCATATGCTAAATTGCACAGCATCATAGGGGTTAAAGAAATATGTACATTGAACAGGAGATTGTTGCTCAAAACCAAAATAAAGATTCTTTCTCTTTAGTCTGTATTATCCAGGTATGTTTAATTTCATAGAAAGTGCAAACATTAAGAAAATAACATGAAGTAAATAGAACTACATTTTAGTGTAAATGGAAAATTTACAGCATACTCCTAAAATACTAAAAGATAGTAATAATATTTTAAAAAATTATTTTAATGGAATATTCATGATTTAATCCATTATACTATGATATAAAAATAATCACAGAGTGTATAACCAAAAGGTGCTTATTCAAGGAAGAAACACTAAAGGTGGGATTCATCTTCTTTTCATCTAGACACCCAGAGGACAGGAAAACTACACTCCCTCTATAAAACATGGACACAGCATTTCTGGAATTCAGTTTCTCCTTCCTTGCCTATACACATCTGTTGTACCAGATCAAGGTCAGAGTAAACTATGTCTCCTGACTACAACAGTAAAGCACCTATAATTTAGACAATTTTAATTTTACACAAGCTTTAATTTTTTTTTTGTCTAAAAGTAGGCAAGCTGGTCCCCAACCATTCCTGTAAATTTGATTTTTAGGAACTAGTGGCATCAGTGACAGTGGACTCACCAACTCTAGTTGTTGTATGAGCTTTGTTGCAGGACAGGAGTTATGATGCTCTTTTAACTTCTGAAGGCTCTGAGTTGAGGGGATAAGGTGGCAGAAGACATGAGTCAAGCAATGTGTGAACATTTATACTGCCAGGAAGATGTTTTTAAGGGTTTAGAAAAAAAAAAAATCCACACAAAAAGGAAAGTTACCAGCCTCTGTTTCAGGACATTACTGTCGTGCTGAGAACTTTTAAAACTAACATTTTTTAAACATAGCAGTATGCAAATGTTCGTGAAGAAAAGGAGGGGAGAATCAAGTCATCTTCTCAGAATGTTCTGTGATTCTGTGATTGAAATGACTGCAGCAGTGGTTTATTCAGCACTACCCAGTCCCATACAACACAAGGAATAAATACAGTGTTTGTAGAGGCTCTGCAAGTGTGAATACCAGATTTTCCTTCAACTGCAGTGTTTGCTACATAATTTGGAACGAATCATCCACATTTTATGAGTATCTGGATATTTCAAATTGCAACGCTTATTCACAGTATGAGATACATTGTGAGGATCAGTGTGTGAATAATGCTTTGAGATGCTCAGATAACAGGACACGAAGTAAGTGCTGAGCACAAACTAACACATTTCTGTTCCCCAGGAATTTCTTTAAGAGAAATAAAAGTAAAGCAACTCTGTATCATTCAGTGTTCAATAGATCACTAAATCACACTTGTATCTGCAGACTGTAGTGATCTAAACTTATCTCACTGAGATATAAAATGAAATATCCTGAACTACTGGCTGACAAAGGATCAGGAAAAGGTTTTACTTCTATAGTTCATGTGGTTCTCTCTCTATAATTGTACTTTGTCTTTTCTAACAGTACAGTTCCATACAATAAAAAATAAAATTTAAAAAGTCACCTGAATTTCCCATATTCAGCCAACTATCACAGAGAATTTGAACTACAGGCATCTTCCTATTAATGCTGGATAAAGGTTGCACCTTTTTCATGAGGTTTATATTCCTTCTACCAATATGAAAAAGGAACAATTGCAAAGCTTTATTGGAATATTTAATTTTTACTACTAAATAAATTTAAGCTCTCATCGGTAACTCTTCCTCAGCTGCTTTAACTTGGACTGATAAAGAACCCATCAAAGAAGCAGAATAATTTAACCTCAGATAAAGTTGTAACACAAAGAGATATCACCAATATGAAAATTAAATTCTTAAAATAACTATTATTGATATAATTTCGAAATGCAAATTCAAAATAAATCATATTCATTAATTTTGGAACTGCTGGTTGGAGAAACTTTCTTTCAGAATCTAGGTACTATATTCTCCAGTGCCAGTTAAAGTTATTAATACATGCTAGTAAGTGATGAATGTGCAGATTAACTCTGAAATGCCTGATACAACATTCAGTGGGGAAAACTACATTGATACAGAATTTTAAGTACTGCTTTCCTGTTTTTTTCTGGATGTTAACTATCTTAACATCAAGGGAAGGGACACTTAGGATTTCTCCAGTAACACTTCTGCATAAGTGTGCCTTTTAGTCTGACCATCTGAACAGAGGTACCAGGTTTTGTCTGCTGTAGATCACAGGCATGTGGATGTGGATATAAATTTTTTGAATTATCTTTATATATGCAAACTTGTGTCCTACCATCACTATTTTGTCTGGCTTGTTGGAAAATGTTCTTAACCAAATTGATCCTACAGTACTGGAGATTGCTCACCTGTGTGCAACTCTACCTCTGAAATAATTTTGTTGCAAATGGCTAGAAAGCCACAAATTGTAACCAAACAACTACTGAGCGACAACATCAGCATCCAAACACCCAGAGATCAGCATTCACATGTAGCTGACATATACCCACAGGCCCTTATCTCCTCTCATTATTCTGAGTGAGGAACCAGGAAAGCTTTGGTGCTCTGGTACAGAATTTTGCACTCTAAAGACAGGCTTGGGAATTGGCTGGGTAGCAGTTGGCAGGTGGTGAGCAATTGTATTGTGCATCACTTGGCTCTCTTGGGTTCTGTCACTCTCACTCTCTCTCTCCTTATAGCTACAATTAATATTAATATTAATATTAGTAGCATATTTAGTATAATTCCAACACTCCTCTCCCTCCCAATTATTAAATTGTTCTTATCTCAACCCAGGAGATTTAGCATTTCTATCAAATTCTTCTCCCTGCTGTAGGGAAGTGAGCAAGTTATACTGAGTTGCTGGCTGTGGTTAAACCTTGACAGTGCCTTACATTCTCCCTGCCTTACAATAATTTCTCAACTTGATCTACTGCCCAAGAACTGACTTGGTGTCTTCAGATATGCTGAAGGTCATCTCTGTCTTGGCTGCACTATCCATATTTATAACAAATGAATAACCAGTGATATAATTTTAAATTCCAGATGTAATTGGGCATACAGAGAAATTAAGTGCAACAGCTGGTCCAAAATAAGCACACAAAGGCAGCCCTCTGCTGATTCTCTGTACTTCTGCAGGAAGGAAGAACAAAAGCCCTCAACTGTCCCCATGCTGTGATTGGAACTCAGGATGTTGTCATATGCACAAAGTCATGCTCTTTCCCTGGCCATCACAGTTTCCTAAATGACAACACTTTCTTCAGATATGAGAATTAGAACATTCTAAAACATCTCCTGATCATAGTGATAAGCCCACAGTTTGTCTTTTCTTAAAAATCTGTTGAGACAAAGGGGGAAATGCTTCAATGAAAAACCAGAAGAAATACTAAGCAAGATTCAAGTAGTTTTTCCTGAACAGTTTTTGTATTAGAAATATCTTCAAAACAAAAAAATATGTTCCTGGTGTTTCTGTACTTAGGAAAATGGATGCAGCAAGAGAGAGAGGAAGTGATTTCTTTTGCTACTGTTCATTGGCTGGCTTGTTTCTAGTCTTATACCTCTTACAGACCTTCTTGAAATAACCAGGACTTGTATGAAAATAACAGAAATCATCAACCCTTCTCCCAGCATTTTCTTCTGAACTACTTTCTTTGTTACTAAAGATGCTAAATCAATTTGAAGAGATATTTTTGAATTTATATTGTTTGTCCCATACATTTCTTTTTAAAGCACAATAGATATTGAATAGAAAAAAGAGGAAAAAAACTACCCTAAAATCTGTATTTATCCATAAAGTTTCAGATCTGTTCTACACCATTTTTTGTGAGAATGATAAGAGTTGCTAAAAAAGGAAATATCACTCCCTGCCAAACAAAATCACATGTATGAACTTCTCTATAAGACCTTTAAACAACTCCTTTTTAATTAAGCACCTGACAACATCAGCACAAAGGGATCTGTCCTATTCTGTAAGAAAACTTCTCATCAACCTTTTAAAAAATAATTTCTGTTTCTTATACTCTATTCACTTATGGGATCCTACATTCCCAAAGTGCCTCTTAATGGGATAAAAAAGGGAGAGAGAGTTAGAGGGAATGTTTTCTAACAGGCTTTTCTTGCCCCCATCACTTTTGTCTCTTTTTCCCAGCTTGCCTTGGTATAGGTTAAGAATATAAAAACACATATTATAAGTGTACAACTTCTCTATATTCATCATAACCATAGATTATCACACTTATATGGAGAGCTACAGAACAATCATTAATGAAACTAAGGGGATTCCTTTGTAATTACAATCAGTTACAGGTCATTTTTAAGCTATTGAAAACAGTTTATGTTTACTTGTGATTTTTAATCTCTTGAAAAATTTTCATTAAAGTCAATCGTTTTCCAGAGAGTAAATCATAGCTGTTACCAGGTTAAAAAGAAGGGAATCTGAACAACACTCAACAATCACAGACATAAGAGGTATCACTAAAAATTATTTATAGACACAGAATAATATTCTGAATAATGCACTCCAGAGGCTTTTCTAAATAGCCCTCAATCAAAATTTTATGGAAGTATCTTAAACCACTAAATAAATTAAAACAAAAAAAAATCCAAAAGAAAGAAAAAAATGCAAACAAAATTCAACAGAACAAACAACCCAGCAACCCCTCTCCCCTCAGTTCTCTGAACTCACAGAACAGATTCCAGTCTAATCCTTGTATAATTCAGGTAATGCTCCAATAAGTGACGGGAAGACAATATTTAACAATTCTGTTACTCGCATTGAAGAGAGAAGTCAGAAAAAGAATAAATCCTAAAATCAAACCTTAAACCAAACTGACAAAACTAGTCTCTTATTCTATCAAAAGAAATAAAAAGATTATTATTCTGTTTGTCTTCTTCATACTTCATGGTCTATAATAAGTAGAATTAAGTTTTTTCTTGCATTCAAAAACATATCATTCTTTTAAAATTCCAAGGCAGTTAACAATACCATTTAATAAACAGCATATTAATTACTCAGATGTAATATAGTAAGATAAAATCTTTGCTTTCTAAGACAGTGAAGTATAATTAAAACTGATTATGAAATTAATTATATTCCAAAGGCACTTGTTTTCTTAGCCTTACTTACTGCAGAAACAACTAGATTTAATAAGACTGTGAAATGCACTGATGGCATTACATGAAATCAATTAGGGCTCACAAAGGATACTATTAAACTGTTAGTGTAGTTTTCATTTGGAGCAACAGCCTCTGAGGGCTGAACTCCATGGCCTAGCAAAAAAGTGATTTACTACTATGCAAGAGAGAGAAGCCTCAATTCCCAGGCTGGAAAACTTGTCTGGCAGCACTTACAGTTCTTATTGTACCATGCTTCATATTAAATAACACTAAATGAACACTTGGATAAACACACACATTATTTTCTCCCTATCTAAAACATGGGCCTCAGGTAGTACTCTCATTGCACAAAGATGCTGACAGATCAGATTGACTCAATATATTTTAAAACATGTATTCTGTCAACACATTTTAAGAAGCATAAAATGCAAACCAGAAGAAAACAAAGCAACTCTGTAAAATTCAGGTCAGAAGCAGCTGGTAACCAAAACTGGTTAGCATCTGAGTAAGAAGGAAAGAAGGCAGCCTGCCTACTGCCTCTTATATTTATACAATCTAATTAAAAAATATTAGTTGCAAAGAACCACTCCATACCTTATACATTTATTTTTTATTCTTCAGGAGGTTTGAGACTCCTATGGAAAACTGAAATACAGAATAAGTTTTCCACCATGAGAAGATAATCTGATTAAAATAGATCTACTGCAGAAAGATAGTAAAACATCAGGAACTACAACCAGAGGTAATATGAGAATATAGAAAAATACTAATAATTTATTATTGTGCAGATTCAATAACATGGGAAGAAACTACAGCTCTAGTTCTGTTCCTCAGGATCATGCAAATATAAATAAATAATTAAGTAGTGAATTTCCAGAGCCCAGTTCAGCAAATTCAGATGGTGCTCAACTCTCTCAGTTCAACAGAACTTCAGCAAGTGTTTGATACAAAAGCCTTACAGAGAAAATCTCAACTCCACTGAGGATGAATGGCTAACCTTCAGCTGACTTTAAAGGGAACAGGATGTTCTCTGATAGTTCTACCACAATTCCTTTTTGGATGAATTTCAAAGACAAAATATTCTTAGCAGAAGAAATCATAACCTTTCAAACAACTATTCTGGACCATTTAAAGGGGTGGAGAGAGAATAAATGCACCAAAACTCTAAGTCTGGGAGTGAGGAACTCTGACTACCCTGCTGTGAAGAGACAAGACAAAAATGGATATACCTGAAGCTTCATGTGCTCACAGGCAATTCTGGCAGAGTCATCCAAATCTCTCTCAAATAGTGCATGATTTGCAACATTTCCTTCCTTCTTAATGATTTTTGAAATAGTTATCAGGTGTTTACTTCAAAAAGATTCTTGATTTGGCTTGAGATCTATCATTTTGTACTCACTGCCACGCAAATATCTTCTATATATTATAAATAATTTATCCAACTTTTGAGGAGATGCGTTTCTTTTCCTTAACATATGTCTACCTGTACTCAAACCACTTTCCAAATTTTAATCATGGAAATGAACACATAACTGATGCATTCATCAGTTTAACTGGTGATTCAGCTTTACTTCAGCTTATGCAAAGAAATCCATAAAGTATACCATAACCTCTTTACAAGCAGCTATTTGGGAAACAATTCAAGGATGTAAAGTTTTGTTACAGAAAACTCTTGAATAAAACAAAACTGAGGTTGACAGTATACAATGCAGTCAATGTAAATAATGTTCAAACCAGAGCAGTAGGAGCCTTTTGAAAGGGAGTAGTAAAAGGTGGTATTAAGTGCAGTAATGAACCACTGGGAAAAAAGTATGAAGAGCAAAGTGGCAAATTTGTTCAGATTGGTCAAACCCAGAAGAATGTGAGTAATTCCAAATGGAAATAATCATCAGCAATATGATAGCAGAAAGATTCAATAGATGTGTTCAAAACAACAGACACTACCAGGAAAATTTAAACACAGTATAATCTGACAGGCTCTGAAATAGCTATAGCCTTGAAGAAATTCAGTATTTTAAATCAAGACCAACAGCCTAATGAATGTTCCAATACATATTAGCAGGTGAAAGATAGTAAAAATGAAAGGACTAACTATTTATGTCCATCTTTAACTCACTCTTCTGAGCCTGGGCTTGGTACCTTGTCCCAACGCGAAAGGAGAGTAATATCAGACATAAAAGCACTGACATGATGGGAAAACCAATTTAGCTAAGGCAAAATTTAATAAATACACTCCATACTTCTACTTTTATTTTCCCCAACATGAAAAGAAATAACAGTGACAAATGTCCGCAGCTCCAAGGGGTCAGCACAGTATAGAAAGGAAAGGTGTCACCAAAGGCAGATCTGAACTATGATTTCTCAGTGCCATCTTATTTCACAAGGGTATTCTACTGGTGTTTCCACAGGAAAAAAAAGAGCAGACAAGCACTGGAAGATCTGCCTCCCATCTCTTGGAGTAATCCTCACTGAAAAACTTAGAGGTAAACTACCTCAAAAATAAATCTAACTTATTGGAATAATTAAAGGTGTATGGTGCATCAACTGACACTGCTAGTAATTAATTAACATAGCTGAAGCATCAACCTCAGACATGCTTCAAGCACCAAGAACTCATGGAAATTTTGGAACTGTTTACCATTACTGATAAGAAACAGCATCATGTTTTTCAGATTTTAAGGTTGTGGGGTAGAGAAAATGCATCCAAGTTAGATTTAAAAAGTCCCAACACAAATTAGACTCTAACTCGACATGAATTTTAAAAAAATCATATAAGATATATATATATGAAGAAAATAAAGAAAATAGCAAACATATAACACTACCAAGATAAAATGTAGGAAGTGGGAACTGGGTGTGTGCAAGCTTGGCCCTTTAGGCACTCCACAAAACATTGCTTTTACCATACACTGTGTCAATTAAACAAATGGAATCTCAGAAATACATGGCACGTTCAACAGATAAAAATAATACCATGAAGTGGACCCATATCATGCATTGCCACAAGGCACTATTGTGCTTAAGCAGATATATCTCAGATATGTAATTGATTATGTCTCTTGCACAAAGGAAGAACCTGCAGAAATGCCAGCTAGAGTGATAGTTCCAAGAGCTATTATTTCTTATCATGTGCAGAAGATAATAATTTTTTATAGTTTGCAGGAGATGTAATGCTGAGTAGCTGGGAAGTGCTCTATATTTCTTAAATTTGTCAGAGAATTATAATAGGTCAGTTTAGTCAAAATTTAATTGATATTGGTTGACAAACAACATGAGCATACAACACAATCTTTTCCTTTTCGCAAATTCTTTGCTTACTTACTGTTTCCCATTTTATGCACCTGTATCAGGTACACCAAAAATGGTCAAGATTTACCAAGTGGAATGTCACCTCTCCTCAGTGATTTCTCACCATGCCTATTTTGGGACACACAAGAAAACCACATTGCTAATTCCACTGCCCTCCAATCTGCCCTCTGTGTTGCCACTTGCCCAGTTCTCTGCCTGGGTTACCAAGAGTCATGACCACACCATCAGCCTCTTGTGCCACTGATCCTCATCAGGAATAATGGGGACTTGTTATTTATTGATATATTTGTGACTTTATATAAAAACATGTGATTGAAATTTCAGTCATAGCTAAACAAAAACCACACAAAAAAGGCAAGCACTGCTGATGTCAACTTGACACATTTGGCGGTAACTTCCAAAGAGAGATTAAGCATTTAATAGCAGACTGAATTATCCTCAGTTTCATGCATAACTGACAAGCCAGTGAGGGGAAATCTTAAACTGCCTGCACAGCAGCTGAAGAAATACAAAAATACCGGGAAAACAACAGGGGGAAAAAAAATAAATAAAAGCTATCACAAGAATAACAATGCAAACAAAACATGACAACTAAGGTCAAATTCCTTTTCCTGGCACTCTGCTAGTCCATCAGCTTTATTAATTTCTGTTCAGTTTGTTTTAAAGGACATGAAGCCTGATAAGAAGTCTGTTGAGGGGACTGGGAAGACATTCATTTGTTCTATGAGCTTTGGATGATAGCAATAATCAGTTTGCTATAGTTTGTTAATTTATCTACAGACTAATAGGAAATAGATTAAAGGTTAGATTTTTCAGGGCACAGAGCAATAGCTTCTGTTCTTGTTCAAACAGAAACTAAAATTTTCTAATTACTTCAGAAAATCTCACCTTTCAGAGAAAGAACAACACATTTGTCTTAATTCTCTAATGGGATGGAAACAAAAATTGACATTTCTGTTCTTTCACAAATCAAACTTATTCTTCCGTAGTACCTTGCTCCTCCTTCATCTCCTGCATATGCAAAAGAGGAAGATTTCTGAAATAGAGCATTTCTTTGATGTTCCCACATTAAGCTTCAGTTACGATTCAAGTCTAGCCACAAACCTGCTTTCCCTTTAAAATTCTATTCCATAAACTACTTAATGATTTTGTCCAGTTGAATTTCCCTTTAACACCTCAACTGTCCTCATTTTCAACAGAAAGGAGTAAAGAGCATTTAACACACAGCAGTTATGAACAAAGAAATAGAATTTTGTTTTAATCAAGACCAAAATAAAAATCTAGGATGAGGGAAAAAAGAAAGTGAAACAGCAAGTGTCTGAGCAGTAAAGAATGGTCTTCTAAACATGTTTCCTCCTTAGCTTCTGTTGGTGACTTTCTAACACTACTGGAAACTGGCCTCACTGCAAGATACTAATCCTATTGTCCTTTTTAATTGTGTACAATTAAATCATTAACACCGGATTACAAATAGAGCAAGGTGCTAGTAACACCAAGGTCATGGGTTCCATCCCTGTATGGGCCATTCACTAAAGAGCTGGACTGGATGACCTTTGTGGGTACCACACCTCAGAATATTCTGTGATTCTGTGATTTAAAACCCACAACAATTAAGCTCTCAATGAGCTGAATTCATGATGTCTAGAAATCTGACCAAATCCTTTGTGGAACAGACAAAAACCAGCCATTTAATTTAAAAACAGCAACACTTTTTGCTGTGAGGTCATTTTTGTTTGTCTGTGGGAGGACTTAGCAGACCTACAGATGATCTATTGCCTCTCTGGAAGAGATAAAAGTACTAGATTATATACATATTCAAATGGTGAGAAAATTTAGTTTCTTTAGACTCATGCCAAAAGTTTTAAGAAACACATCCCTGAAATCACAAGGATCCATAGATTCTTTTGTGAAATACTGCATTACTGATGCTACTCTCTCCTGAAATAACTCAAGAACTCTTTCCTTTTTATAATCATCAAAGACTTTCTCAAAAATCACAGGAATATATTCAAAGGTGGAAATGATGAATCACACAGTATTCTGGTAACATTACCTTTTCAGTGCATCCTACCAGCATTTTGAAAGCATATCCAAGACTATCCTCTCAAAAATTAAACCAAAAAATTCACTACCACCAATGGAATTCTCATCTTGGATCTGATGTCAGCACTGCACAAGAAAGTGCTGTCAGCTGAGGAGAGAACTAAGATAAAACTGGAGTATAAGCAGCTGAGATGACTTTCTAGATCTCCTGATTATATGAGCTTCATCTGGCAGCTTCATTTACTTTTTTTAGAACTTTTTTTCTTATATGTGATAAAATGTCATAATTCTGAAGGATATATGAAGGGAAAACAGCAAAGCATTGTTAACTGATGTCATTTCAGGTAAGGACTGATATATTTTGCACCTAAATATTTGCTTGAGATTGTAGGCAGTTAGTAGAATGTCTTTCAAATACATTCGCTCTCTTTTATCTATTATCATACAATAATCCCTCTTCACCAAATGGTTTTTTAGGTGTGCTTTTAAAAATGGATATATTATGAAATTATATAAGTAAAACATAAACAACAAAAAAACCCCAAATTAAAATCAAAGCATCTAAACCTTGCCATTCCCACCCTTCTTATAGCCCTCATAAAATAAAGGTAAGAGAATGAAACAAAGACAGCAAAAAAATACTTAAATCTCTTTTAGGAAAACAACCCTTAGGTAATTGAAAGACATCCATATTCCAAACACAAAAGACTTAACATTTTTCATCACAAGCAGAAAATACAGAGTTTTTCTTTAAGAGTTTGCTAACTCTGCTGGAGAGTAACTTCTGAGAAGTTTGGAGTGCTTTACTGACAAATTAGTTTCATGAAAATGAAAGGCTTCTTATGCCCATTTCTCTAATAAGAAAGACATGAGGATCCCATATAAAATTCAGACTTTTCAGAATAGTTCCAGATTAAATGCTTTTTTGAAAACTTTGTCTGCTTTTTTCAAAATAATAGTCAACAGAGATACATTAGTTCTTCAGAATAAACATGTTGACAGATAAAATTATTTAGTCCTTGACATAATCTCACCTGTGACACCTCAGATTGCAGAGATTCACTTTCGTTTAGTGTGACCAATTTTACTGGTGAAGTACTTAAGTCCTTAAAGATGTCACACCAAGAGAAGTTCTCAAAGGCAGCAGCTGACAAACATCTAGACTGAGAATTTCTTCTTTAAATAGTGTAGGCAACAAAGATAAATGTATTATCAATGTCTCTCACAAAACAAAACAATTGCCCTACAATTATAATATTTTCCACCAGACTTTGCAATTTTAAATTAGAATCCATTGCTAAACTGGTGTAAATAACAAGCTTCAGCATAGCATGTTCATTGTAAAGAAGCAGTCTCTCTTAATTTCTACTTTCTTTGAGCCTGGCAAAATTATATTGAAAACCAATCAATAAATCACCACAGCATGATGATAGAAATGAAAATTATCATAGTATTTTTTTGGGGGGAGGAATAAATTTACATCAGAAAATGACATTTTTCATCTTCATCTAAAGTCACATTTGCAAGGATTTCTTGCTCACACCCCCATGAATGCAGGTCTATAGCCAGGACAACAACTGCAGGCACAGATGTGCAAACAGACTGCTCAAATAAACACGATTCCCATGGTCACAAAGCGCGCCTGCTCAGAGAATTTTTGGAGCTGCTCATACTCATGGTTCTATACAGATTTTGGGAATGTGAACCAAGCTTGAAAACAGCAGGAGAATGGAAAGGGAAAGGACGAGTTTGCTTGGAGACTGTGAATTCTTTGCTGCTTGACTTGAGCAGTCCAAGCCAAAATGAGCAAATTAGCTTTTCAGAGATGGCTCCTAGATACAGTCTAGACACTGGAACCAACTATGAATCTTCAGGTTAACTCAACAAAATTCACACTTCTGGCTGCTGCTGCTGTGTAGATGCAGTTTTTCTCACCCAGAATGCAATACAACTGTAAAGCAAATGTGATTACCTCCACAAGTGACACAAAGTAAAGTAGTGTTAGGACGGGTACATTATATTAAGAAAATCTGTCTCCGGCAGAATGATTGAGCTCGTTCTGTGCAGGTAACAAAATTATACTTACAAAATTCATGTACAGATAAAGGTTACATTCCAATATTTGTATCTTTATAACAAGCAACAGCTGATTAGGAATAGTTTGCTGCTGAAAGACCAAATCTAGGTTATGACATTTTTAACACTTAGAATTACTGGTTTATTATGCATTTACGTATGAAGGAGGTGTGCATTATTTTGTACTGTTTATGTCCTTAGTTTGTTTGGCTATTTACATTTTATACTGTCCAGTTGAGATGCAAAATCAAGGCGTTTATACAACTGGCTGCATTAGAGAATTAATACCATTCTTAGTTAAACTTGGGACTTGGTACCTCAGGTATTTCAAACATTTAGAAACACATCTCCTTGCCTCTCCTTACACTGACTTTTCACTGTTCATACCTTGTAGTGGGGAAAAGAAAGTTACTTTTTATGTTTAGATTGTGGTGTGTCCTCTGTATTGTCTCAGGAGCCAAAAAAGCATCATGAGCAGTGAAAGCTCCCAACATCTACTGTGTGGCCTGAGCTCCATTGAGCTTGGCCACAGAAACTGGTGGGTGATGTGAATATTTGAAGATGTCTATTACACAGTGGTGGTTTGGAATCCTAAAAAATTCTCAGAGTATGTTATACAATTGTTTTCATAATACACACTTCATTTAAGAAAGAACTAAATCCATTTTTAGCTTAATATTTAAGCTAATGATATTTAACACATTTAGTGGATTCACAGGAAAGGAAATACAAGTAACTGTTGATATTTTTGTACGGTAATTCACATAAAATGTGTGTGTCCACAAAAGGAGGTAGTAACATAATGCTACCATAACAAACATTTTTTTTTATATAGCAAATTTTTAATGTTTGCTCCTATCATTGCCCTTTTTCCCTTCTTGAGAAGACTTCAGTTCATCTGTTAAGATTTATTTTTGTTAATGCAAGCAATAGAGATCACTTCCTCTTTAATTGCTTCAGCTTAAATAATATGGCTATTTCTTGGAAAGTCAATGCTTCTAGAGAAGAAGAGTTTACAAGCCAGTCTGGCTTTTGCCAAAGTGATCAGTTCATGTGCTTTTTAGTGTATCTTTGCAGTATCAACAACAAAAGTAAAAATTAAAAAGTGTCAAGCAAAAAAAAGGGAAACAACCATCAAGCATTCACCAGCTTGTCTCTTAGAGGACTTCGAGAGGGACTGGTTATAGCTCAATGTTATAAAGCACAACAGTAAGGCAAAGGGTAAACACAGCAATCAGCTGCAAATCTACTTAAGCAAAACAAAACACAAGCTAGCAGATGTTGCCTTAATGATTGAAGTACTTGCCTTGGCAACTATTACCAACAGGCAAAGTGGAATTTTACCACTGCTTGCCTGTCTGCTTAGTAAACTGGTTATGGAAAAGCAGCTTTCACAGTTTTTTTACACTGACACATAATTCTGATATTAATGACAGGTTTAAGGAAAACCAATTCAAAACAACGTAAGCAACTCTTAGATTTAATTTTTAAACGAAAATATTCACAAAATATTTAGGCCATTTAACTTAGCAAATAGAGAGAGAAAGCAAAATCTTAGCTGAATATTTCCTCTTGGCACTTTAAGATATGCATAAAAAGTGATAAAACTGCTTGTAAAATACTGGAGAAATGGTCAAGAACCTAATTTGGAGCCTATGTCTACTATCACTGTGAGGTGACCAAGTCATCAGAGCAGTATTCACTGTCTAGATGAAAATAACACACACAGATATATCTGAAATCACTGCATACATATCTGAGTGGAAAACAGCCTTTCATGAAGACTGTGACAAAACAATTCATGTCTCCTTTCTACTGAGTAAATAGTCTTTTACAGTTCAAAAGATCCCCCAAACCATAACACTCTCCCCTTTTCTTTATTTCTCTATGCAATAACCTGAAAGCTGAAGAGTAGAAGCATAGAAGGTGGGCAAAAAATCCAAAGTGAAACCACCTAAAAAAATCCAGAACAAATTGACATTTAAATCATTCAAAGGTCATGGACTTCATTACCTCTTTCCACAGGGCTGTTTAACAAAGGAAACACAAAATCATACAGTTTGGAAAAGACCTCTGACATCAACTCAAACCCTTATCCCAGTGCTTCCAAACCCACCTCTAAACCATGTCCCTAAGTCTCACATCCACATGGCTTTAAACCCCTCCAGAAATCCGGGATATTTTTTCAAGACTTCAGTCAGGAGCTGCTGTGGCATGAGCAAAATGCCTGACTAGTGCTTCAAAGAAACCTAAAAACTCTACACGTGCAGAAAATCTTCCAAGTAAAAGTCTTATACTGACTTGATACCTTAGTATGTCCATATTTATCAGTGTCTCACAAAAGACCAACAAAAAGGTGGTCCAACCCTTACAGAAGCTTATCAACTACTATCTGCAGCATGCTTCTTTTTCTTCCCAAATCATGAGAAGTGTTACAAAAGTCTTTTACAAAACACTAAATTAAAAATATATTAGAAATGTAACAACATCATACAATCACAAACTAGGATACTCGTTTCACAGTTCCTATTTATTCCTATTCTATTGCATTTCTTAAAGGGAAATGTCAACTCAGTCACCTAAGGAGGTCTCTTCTTAGACATAAAATATTTACTATAGTTATTCATCTAACATGTCTGTGCCTTTTACAGAAGCTTGCAAGGAATGTGTTTTGAAGAATTTGTACTTTCTCTTAGCCCACTACTTGGCAGAGTCCATGCAAGAATGGCAATTCTCACCTTTGGGCAACATTAGACACACCTGAGTTTGTGCCTGAGGCATTAACAGATTTTAAAATGCACCCTTAGCTACAATTAATACACACATATCCTGGCCTTATCATCAAGCAGAGTTGTGGTTCTAAAGACAGACAAAAGCACTTTCCTTTGGTTCTCATATCTAATCCTTTTGAGTTGCTGGTTGTATCTGCTCATGGGGAATGGTTTTGAGCATTAGACTCCAAGCCTTTCTCATCCAGCAATAAACTGTCCCCACAAAACTCCTTCTCAGGCCACAGTGAGCAGAACATTATTTAGTGAAAATACAGCTACTTCTGACAAAGCTAAAATCGTTATTACTATAACAGGAGAAATGCAAGCAGGTATAAATTGAATGTTTGTACTAAAATCTCAGTTTAGTTAAAAATGAAAAGCTTTCAAATTATTGTGTGTCTTTCTTTTAGTGGCATTAAAAGTATCCCTTCTCTCATTTGAACAGGGTCTTATGTCAGTCGTAAGTTTGCTTCAGAAAAATGCTGCTAAAATGACTCATTCATACAAACATCAAACAAAACAAAAAAGTGATATTAAACTTCTGTAGTCATCAGTGATTTAAGTAACTGCCATTATGCAAGAAGATCTACTGAATTTACTGCATATTTAGATAAACTGACTTCTCTGGCCCTGTTCATAGGCTTTAATTAAAAACATATTAAGATCTAATTCATTTATAGTTTCAGTTATAAACTATAAAGCTTAATCCAAGATACTGATTAAAACAACTTTCATATAATTTTTACATATCTAATCTTAAATGCAATGATTTAAAACTCTTTTATTACTATAAAGAAAATAACTTTTACTGCAATGTGTTATAATCTCATAGATTGCATATGGGATGATTCACAATTTGTTGGCAAGCTGTAAAAAAAATTGCTTTTAATAAGGAATTGGTATCTAAACCAAACACTGAAAGACTGCTAAATGTAATCAAGAAAGTGGTCAAGGATTTAATAAACACTTTCTTGAGTAGAGATTTACTTCAAAGATACAGGATAACATTTCTACTTTGCATCTGCCTCAAGGGGATATGTCTGTCATTTTCAGATTTGGTTTATGAGTCAGAATCACTATTGTGCTTGTGATGTGAAGATAGTACAGATATACAAAATAAATATAAATACTTGAAATACAACTTATCAGCTTGAGCTAGTTGGCAACTGTTTATAGCAGAGTAAAATTGGCAGGAAGCTGAATTTTATTCACAATAATTAAATGCTATTCTAAAGACATAGGTCCAAAAAATTCTACAGAACAGTCATGATCACTACAGTCATGTCATTTGCAAAAGTTACATCTTCTACAATCTCCAACCACAACTGGGCAATGAATGTTAATGGAGAGTAACAACAAATCTAATAGCAGCATTTATATCCTACCTTTTATTAATGGCAGCCCACGATGCATTAATGCTATCTGTCATCAGTTGTACTTTTCTGGTGTCATCTGTCGAATAATCACGGAGCAGCTTAAGAGCCATGTCATTTACCACATCCACATTTATTTGCCATTGTCGTATTTCTTTTGAAAATTGCTGAAGTAAAAAAGAGAAAGAAAGAATAATCCTAAGAGCAACATAAAATGATCACAATACATTGTATGATTATTAGAAAAGGAGCTGAATAACTTACACCATCTATATAAAAAGAAGGTAAAAAAAAGGAAAAAAAAAACTTCCTCAGATTTACTGGAAATGAAAAACAGTCTTTCTAAATGTTTTAAATTCTTTTAGTCATAAGACCAAAGGACTACTTCTAAACTCAGAGGACCAAGCAATCAACTTCTAAATGCTGGAAAAGACATGGGGGCTCAAATTGATAACCACTGATTAGAATGTTGATTATTCTTTTCTGACACACAAATAGATGGATGCATTATTAAGCATTATGGAAACTATGACTATTTGTGACATTGAATACTGAGATAAAAAATATAGTGTAATCACATATTCTGACTAACTTTCTTTTTTATACTGTGAAATAATACTGATTTAGACAATTAGTACCTGTGCTTTCAGGTTGT